>JAPWLS010000931.1:0-286106 GCA_028551675.1 Tineola bisselliella
CACACTAATTAATGTAGGTAATTAAGAAAATTTGTACATGCTAATTTTCCTATATACAGTATGTATATTTTTCTATAATTATTACGACAACCATTGAGGGTAGACAGAGATGTGGTTTGAAACATTTTAAAACACATATAAACAAAAAATAGTATTTTGTGTGTTTTACGACTATGAAGTCTTATTGTTTATTTATAATTATACAAAATTAACACTAGAAAGACTGAACTTTAGTATATATGTACCTATATTTAGGTATAACATATATGTATATGCCGGAAATGAAGGAGGGGTAGGTAACATTTACATGTCGTACAAAAAGTCACAAAATTCTGTCATTATATACATAGTTGTCTTTCTAATTGAAATCAAAAAGCAGTCAAAATGACTTCTTCGGGCAATCTAGTGTTAATAACATAATAAAAGGTAATGTTTTCTCATATTTCACTAAGACAACCCGTGTTCAAATCATACGTGATTCGAATCTCATGATTGACCTTAAAAATATACAAATTAATATGAATTATCTATCGTCCTCCCAATACATTGCTTACACTAATTAATGAGAGAACTTAGAGCAAGGAAAAAATTGTATACAAAGTCAGAATCACATAAGAACAAAACAATACGCTTGCATTAATATAACTTTATAACAAAATTAACGTTTTAAAAAAAAAGTTTTAATACATTATGCATGTTCGAAGTCAATCTATTACTACCACATAGAATTTCATCGTGGGACCAGTAGGCGTAACCAGCATTGTTTCGTTACCACAGCATTTCCACGTCGCTGCTCCCATCAGATGACGTCACGCTTCGCCACCATACGCTTGGTAACAAGTAACATGCGTCAGGTGTACGAACCAACACATTTTGATAAGTTTAAGCGAATAATACCAAGAGCTCAAGTTTTTACTTTACCATTTATTTGATTGAAAATGATCAGTAATTAATCTATCAAAGTTGATAGGATAAAGAAATATAATATTAATTTAATACCTGATTTCCATACAATGCAATAATCTATATTAAAAATACATAGACATTTGATTCCGTATCTTGGATGTTCTTCAAGATTCAGTATCAAGACCAGTCTGTTAAATACTTTATTTTAAAAAATAATTTAGAAATACACATAACTCTTAGAAATTAACTCGGCATCTCGTGTGGAAGAGAGGTGCCAAATTAACTTCTCCGACTAGTACAAAAGCAATAATGGAATCTGTCAATGACAGGAATCATTGACGGACGTAGGTTAGTTTTGTATTGGTGGATTTTAGAAGATAATTGTCAATGTTTAAATTTAAGATATGGAATAAGGAATTTGGATGTTTATTGTTTTAAAATAAAAGCATATAAAAGAGTCGTCAGAGGGCTGACGAGTTAGTTGTCGCTGAATTGTTGTTTGAATTGAGGTAGTGGCTCCTCGGTAGGCGAGGAGCCCAGGTTATTCATCAGCTCAGGACGAGCTCCCTGCTTCGGTAGGCGAAGCAGGCATCAGGAGAGGTACAAGGTCCACGGAAACGGATAGTTCGTCGTGAACATTGTTGGTAGCAGAACGTGGTTATGTCAGGAAGAGGTTTGAGGAGCAGACGAGGCAAGTCGAAGAGCATGGAGCAGTTAACCGAGCAACCGGAGGACACCTCGCTGAGGGGCGGGGTTCAGTTGCTAACAGAAGCACTGAGAGCCGTTTTGGGTGAGGCACCAAATACGGCTCATCCTCGGATGCGGCTCCAAGACTTACCAACGTTCGAAGGAGAGGCCGGAGAATGGCTGCTCTTCAAAAAGGCGTATGAAGAAGCTACGTCTTTATTCAATTTAACTGATATTGAAAATCTTTACCGCCTACGTACGGCGCTAAAGGGTGAAGCGAAGGAGGCCGTGGCGGGGTTATTATACTGTTCTATTTCGCCACGGGAGGTAATGGTCAGCCTGGAGCGAAGGTTTGGGAGGCCAAAAGATATAATAAGGGCTCAGATCGCTGCGGTGCAGGCGCTTCAGAGAACATCGGAAGACTCAAGGGACTTTTCGCGATTCGCGGCGAAAGTCGCCAATTGCGTCGCAATTATAAAACAATTGAAGCGCCGAGAATATCTATACAGCCCAGATCTCATAGCAGCGATCTTGGGTAAGCTGTCGCCGATACTGAAGTCGAAGTGGTATGACTACGCCGAGGATGGTGAAGTCGAGGAAGGCGAAGTTGACGAAACTGACCTCACGAAGTTGTCAGCTTTCTTAAACCGTGCTGCGGACAGAGTCGCTCGCCACGGCGAAGCGGTCGTCAACAGCACAGGCAGTTCTAAGGAAGGCGCATGGCGGTCCGGCGGTTGGCAGCGGCAAGGAGCCGCGGCAGTCGGCGGAGGCCAGAGGCAGTGCGCAAATGTTGCAGTCAGTGTTGAGTGTGTGTATTGTAGGGGTGCACATACTTTAGATAAGTGTGATCAATTCAAAGACTTAAAAGTGAGGGATAGGTTGCAGTGGGCTAGAGACAATAAGAAGTGTTTTCGATGTTTGTTGTGGAATCACAACCGCAATGACTGCAAGGCGCAGACTTGCGGAGTAGAGGACTGTAAGTTATCACATCATAAGTTGTTACATAGTTTTAAAAGTGAGTGTGTAAATGTAAATGTTCAAGGTATAGGGAATCCAAATAATTTTGATATAAATATTAGGTCAGTAAAAGAGTTAGCTTTGGCCTCGCAAACAGTAAACGTCAAAAGGTTGTCAACCTCAATTGTCAAAAGGTTTGGCGATGTTTTGGAGTCGTATGAGGATGCTAGGTATAATATTGAGTCATTAGGTAGTAATGTGTCCAGGAAGTATGAAAGTAATGTTAGTGTGTTAGACAGTGCGCGGGATACATCTAGTGTTGTGAGTTTGGATAGTATGTTATTGAAAGGCCCAGGCTTAGTTCAATCTTTATTGTCAATGATGATGGGCAAGTGTGCAATGAAAGTTGACATTCGTGATATGAGAATTGAGGTAAGGGAGAGTGATATAGGTGCTCTGAGGTCCTTTTGGAGAGATAGTTTGAATGAGAATCCTAAGAAGTATGTTAAGAGTTCTGTTTTAGCTAGGACATCGTGTTCGTTGAGTGCAACCGAAGCGATCATGGAAGAGCAGCATACAGATGATTTAGAAAGCACATGTAATAAGGGTCACGCTGTTGAGGTAACAGCGGGCATATTAGAGGAAAGTTACAGAGGTTATGAAATTGTGTCTTGTGTGAGGAATTCAGTGCAGGTACTGAAGTCTATCCCAGAGGAGAGACGTGCACAGAGACTGGTATGTTTGTTGCAGTTAGTTATTCAAGGTAGATCGTGTTTCAACTTAAGTAAAGGAGTTAGTGGAAGTATTCGTCCATTTAAAAGGCAGATGTTATCAATAGTTATGTTTCAGGAAGTATGCAAGGAGAAGGGTGCATGGGGTTCTAGACTGAGTGAGGAACTATTCTTTAAGTGGAAGCTTTGGTTAAAGCATATTCGAAAGTTAGGAGATGTTACTCTTATCGTAGGAAGATTGAGGAAAGCATTGAGTTGCATACATTTTGTGATATGAGTGAGAGTTATTTTAGGTTAGAGGAATGAATGGCAGGTGGCGATTAAGACTGGTCGCAAAGGTAGTGATCCCATTATAAAGTGGTGACGCTGTTGTAGCGTCACCAGGGGGGAGAATGTCAATGACAGGAATCATTGACGGACGTAGGTTAGTTTTGTATTGGTGGATTTTAGAAGATAATTGTCAATGTTTAAATTTAAGATATGGAATAAGGAATTTGGATGTTTATTGTTTCAAAATAAAGCATATAAAAGAGTCGTCAGAAGGCTGACGAGGGAGTTGTCGCTGAATTGTTGTTTGAATTGAGGTAGTGGCTCCTCGGTAGGCGAGGAGCCCAGGTTATTCATCAGCTCAGGACGAGCTCCCTGCTTCGGTAGGCGAAGCCGGCACAGGAGAGGTACAAGGTCCACGGAAACGGATAGTTCGTCGTGAACAACAGAAGAATTAGTTTTATGAACTTTATATTATTTTATATATATTTGTAACAATTATATACTTTTTTGGTTTTGGTAGAAATAGGTATATTTAAGCTGGTAAATCTAGTGTTAACTGTGATTTAAAACCAGACACTCTATATAGCGACACTTAAGTGACTGCGTATTTCACGGTATTATTGAGTATTGTCGTTAAATAGAGAGAAGAAAAACCGATTTTTATTTTAATATATATGTATTCACTAATAAATAACGTACACAGGTACATTATTAATTTCTGCTATTTATAAATCACTGTTTATTACTTAATAATGGCATATTATTGTCGGTATTTAGAGTGGGTGTGATGTTACATAGAGTGTATGCATAACAAGGTAAACTAACCAGTCAAATAATTTCGATGGTTTTAGGTAGGTATAATCGAGAGGAGTAAAATGGTATTTTAAAAAAAAATTCATGGTCACACTATTTATGGTGTATGTGGTAGTAGGCAGTGTCACGCGATTCGGATCGATGGAGACTGGAGGATGGTGGGATATGAACAACCTTGACTGCCTCTATGTGGTTGATATAGACAACCTACAAGGGGATGTACTGAAACCTTTCGATATGTACATACATACATATTATTAGACCCAAAGAAAAAATAAAAACATTAAATAACAATAGAAATATTAAAGTTTTGAAATGGCCTGGAAATTCTCAAGACATGAACCCCATTGAGAATCCATGGGAGCTTCTGAAAAGGGAAGTAACAAAATCAGCAATAACAGCAAAGAGAGATCTAATTGAAAAGTTGATTTTCGAATAGAACCATAATCTGCATCTTCAAGACACTATTCGCATAAAAAGCATGCCTCGGCCGGATTAAGGCACTTATTACGGCTAAAGTAGGGCCTACAAAATATTGACTTAATATTGGGTATTACAATAAAACTGATGTAATAACCACAAAGTATTAAGTTTTAAAATTATTGTAAAATTGTTTTTCTTCTATGGGTTTAATAACATGGCAAGGCACTGTACATATGTAGGATGTATACGTTAATTAAAGAGTTTTGTTACTAATAATGTTGAACCAATACAAGTTGCATGTTCCGCGTCGTATTTGAGGTCATCGTATTCAATTTCATCTAGTTGCGAGCTGTCAACCCTCAGTCGTACACGCGTATTAGGCCTGCAGCTATTGGCTTGTCCGTGATTGATTTATTACGAAGGGTTTCAATGTTAACAACAGTTAGTGCTTGTTGATACGTGTATATTTATTACAAAAATTGTACGTAGATATAATATATGTTCATCTCGTATTAATATAACATATAGATATACCCCTTGACCTGTGCCGTCTGAAGTGGTAATTTATATGTTCATTGGAATTTGCAGAAACTAGATATTAAGGGTTGGGCATATATACACGAAGCTATATACATACGTATGTCAGTCTCTTAATGTGAACGTTTATACGTCACGTGTTGCACGAGTCGTATGTGGCCTGACCATAAGACTTTTTTTATTGTAGTCTTGTTAATTTATTTATAAATGATACCTATACATTAATATTATTAAGTAATAAGTGCTTATATTTATTAATTTCTTGGGAATTAAAAAAAAATATGGACATTATAAATTAGAATAAAATTACAGTTTTTTATTTTTGTATTTAGTAAATAAAATACTAGAAAAGAGCCCAAGATGATTTTTCATTTTTCTCGTA
Organism: Tineola bisselliella; assembly: GCA_028551675.1. NCBI lineage: Eukaryota > Metazoa > Arthropoda > Insecta > Lepidoptera > Tineidae > Tineola > Tineola bisselliella. The sequence continues at coordinate 5,707 of JAPWLS010000931.1, forward strand.
ACAAAGGGCTCGGGTAGGTATCGGACGAACGACGCGAGACGTTCACTTTACTAATATAATTATCATGACCAAGGAGATGATGCTAAGTGACTGCGGTAGTTCTACATCTCGCTGCTACCAAAACTGTACTGAGTAGTTCTTCTTTGTACTTTAAAAGTTGTTGGTCCTTCGAACCGGATAATCTTATTTTTCGTACATATTCTTAAAATGAAGACAAATAGATGGTTAATTATAAAAAATAATATTAATTGTACTTGGAAAATAGATTTTAATTAAAATTATAAATAACGTAGGAGGCGTATGTAACATAATCATAGTAATATAATATTATTACACTGAGTCAGTGTCAAGGCCGGACAAATTATTTTATCGTTACGTAAAGCCTATGTTGTCATAGTTTTTTTTTATCTAATGCACGAGTTCGTGATGTGATACACATCAATAATAAATAGTTAAATAGCTAAATCAGTTTAGATAGAAATGTCACATTTTGGAAAATATCATTGTACGTTAGTATCGATCGATATTTTACACACTCATTGTATCTTGTTTAAATCATATAGGTCCATTAGAAAACGAAATAAAAATGAATTTATTTTTCGTTTATTGAAGTGAAACTTCTTTATCGAGGTATGAGAGAAATTGGTCGTCACATTTTTCTGTTACGCATCACATTTTTCTTCTATAGATCTCCTTGCCATTTAGAGAGCACTGTTGATCCCTATTTAGATTAGAGATATTAGTATAATATTGTACGATTAACAATTAGTGACGGACTCATAAGGACGAATTGGATATTTACATTTTTTGTTTTGCAATTCAACTTCAGTAATAAATTTTGAATGCGATTTAAAATATTCAATAAGCAATCGAAACTGCCGAACACGTAACTTTTGTCCACATTGCAGGTGATACCTGTTTTGTATACGTTTGACCTGCGTGCTTTGACCTTTGGATGGGATTTTTTTTTGACGCGATCGATGTCTTCGAATGGTGTGATGAAAATTTCTAGTCATTGATGACTTTTGTGTGTATTTTTGATTGTGATGTATAGTTTATTAGACTAGAAAAAAAATAGTATAACGTTTTTGTTTTATTTATTACGTGTATTATTGTACTATACTATGTATGTCAGAAGTCTACGTAGGTATTGTAGTACGCTCTCCCCCATTATATAGTAAATAGTTATAGGTATTTAAAGTACTTATATATGTATAGATTCTTTTATTGAGTACAGTAATGCCCCGCTTTACGCGAGGGATACGTTCCGAAAAAAATCGCGTTAACTGAAATTCCCGCGACCATAGAGAAGTTGATGACTACATTATGTTTACACGCACTCTTTCTCGTAATTTAATAATAAATTTGAATTTCGCGTTATAGTGAAACCGGCCATAACGGGGTCGCGTAAAGCGGGGTATTACTGTAACTACAAAAATACGGTTATTTTTTTGTTTCATTTGTTTTTTTTCTCTTGTTTTTTTTCTCTTGTATTCTCCCCAATACTACTTTTTAATTCTGTTTATATTTATGTCTTAATAAATTTTGTACTTTTATATATTTACTAGCAGTTGCCCGCGACTACGTCTGCGTAATAATGAAGATATAAAGTACTGTGAAGTTTAATGATGTTTCATATTTCAGTCAACAAAAAATGCTTTCCACACCCCTGTTGCAAAATCTACTAACTGCCTCTCCGTCAAATTTCTAGTTTGTAGCAAAAAATATACAAACCTGCGAGAGTCCTTACAACTCCTTAATCTGGCCCCGTTGCAAAATCCGTTCTTTGCAGACGTCCACTAACTATAAACTACCTCCCTGTCAAATTTCATCTTTGTATGTCAAGCGGATTTCGAGAGAACTTTCGCTTTTATTTTCATTGAATTAGATATGAATTACAATGTGAACTTAAAATAAAATGAAATATATCTTAAAAAACAATTAGCACATTTGCCCGCCAAAATTAGGCACAGACTTCGAATTGTGTGAACTTAAAATAAAATGAAATATATCTGGCTGTATGGGCTCGATCCCTTTCCCTTAAAATGGAACAAAAAAAGAAATATATCTTAAAAACAATTGAAAAACTGACAGCACATTTGCCCGCCAAAATTAGGCATAGACATCGAATTGTGTGAACTTAAAATAAAGTGAAATACAATATATCTGGCTGTATGGGCTCGATCCCTTTGCCTTAAAATGGAACAAAAAAAAAAAAAAAAGAAATATCATAGACATCGAATTGTGTGAACTTAAAATGTAATATTTCTTTAAAAAAAAAAACAATTGAAAATAATTTTATAGCCTATGTTCATCAGGGATTTTTTACGATTCTAATGGTAAAAGAATTTTTCAAATCGGTCCAGTAGTTTCGGAGCCTATTCAATACATACAAACAATCAAATGTTTCCTCTTTATATAATAGTATAGATAATTTAATACTGATTTGTATTAAAAATACCTATACTAAGACTATCAATTCGGTTATGATCGCTCTCAAATTTAATTATATATTTTTGTAGAGGTCAAATAATAAGGTTGCATTCTGAAGGTACAGTAGGCACCGTCCTTGCGGATCGTTTAAGGACATTGGTTCAGTGACATCGATTTTTAATGTTTTCTTTTTCTCGACTCTTGTTTTTCACCTTTGACATTTTGTAAATTAATTTCCCTTTGTTGTTAGTAGAGTTATTCAAATGTTACTTTGTTTCTGCATTTTTGTGTTAAAATAAACATAATTTTTTACATCCGTTCTTAATTGTCAACAATTTATAACGTATTATTATTATTTTTTAATATAATTCTAATCGGAAAGCAATATTTACAATATGAATAAGTGAATAAGTCTAAATACAAAACAGAACAACTTGGTTTATGCAAATTCTACACACGTAATAGTAAAACAAATAAAATAATTATTTATTAAAATAATACACAGAAATTTACGACTTTATTTAAATTTATATATCTCTTTTGATCTTATAAGAAATAATCCAATATATTAGAATTCGTAAATTTACACTGATTGTGAGCATATCTATTAATTTAAGTAAAATAAATAAATAATGTTGCTGCATATAATTTATGGATTTAAATAGTCGTAAACTTAGTATGATAGTATTGTGAAATAGTTTCATGCTGTTCGCTCGTTAGCCATAAATAGTGTAAGTTGTATTTTAGTAAATGTAACTTACGGTGTTATTGCAACATGACGCCTACACGTTTAGCCCGGATACTCTGATGCCTTTCACATTGTTACGGAGCCCTTTGTTTATTAAATAATTGTATATAGTTCTTTTTAATAATAAGGCTTCAATGTAAACAAGGATGTATGTACACAGGCTATGATTGACCAGTTTCTTGTGGTCTTTTCGTCATACGCCTTTCCGAAGTCATGGTAGAGTCTAACGATGAGCAAAGCGCACGCCTTTAGTGCCTTTGCTAATAAACTAATTTCATTTCACTTCAATGGACAGGCAGCTTTATTATTTTAAGGAATTAATTGTTATTAACCGTAATTTGATCTGTGTGATTACCCTAATCATTACGTAAAGGCATTTTATTTTATTTTATGTAGTAAAAATTACTAATAAAACTTTAAACATGACAACCATTAGATAGTTATCAAAATAAAATAGTAATACTTTGTAAATACTTATATATCAAATATTTATTTATTTATCAATTATTTTATTATTTTTAATTCTACAAGCTCATTTTGATGATATTTTTTTTTATTTTTAAAAATTTATTTCTATTATATATGTATATATTCTTTTGTAGTAGGCCTGGTATACGACTGAGTGTCTGGTGTTAAAACAGACAGATGGAAGCGCGCATTAGTCGTCTCTACTATACCGTCTAGCGGTTGGCAACCTTTTGGCAGGCAAGCGCCACAAGGTGTCAAAATAAACTAGAGACTAATACATACGTATGGTCATAGCCCATAGAAGAAATGAAAATGCTATTAAAATTGTTAAAACAGGGAATTTAATTCGTACACGTAATACTTACATTATGTTTATAGTTATAGCTAGAAACATAACCAACGAAATATATCGCTGGTCAAGATTGAGAATGTATTCCTCTTGTTGTTGATGTGTCTTATATTACTGATAGTAGAGATTATTATTTTCTAATTAGCAGCGTGGACTTGTTCGAAATTTAAATATTAATAATAATACTTTTGCATTTACAGAGCCCAATACAACCGAAGTATTAATATTGAAATTCGGCCACTCTAAAAAATCCTTTTGTCTGGACAAAATTAAGTTTTATGCTTCGGAGGGGTGCACTCTGGAACCCCGTTATTCACATCCCCAGTCCCGCGGACATAATCTAATTGAGCAACGTTTTCCTCATTATTGTTGTGAATAATCGCATCTGTTGTTTTGTTCAGATCATCGTGATATTATTTTGATGAATTTAAATCGAGCTTTGCGACGATTTGTGACTTTATTATTATTATTTGTTATTTTGTTATTTAGACACGTGTCTGCTGGTTTAAATCTAATTTTTTTTATTACTAACGTTATTCATTTTCTTTAACCCTTATGTTAGTAACCAACTTTACTGGCGTCTTTTAGCAACCGGGCACCCGGGTACCCACAGACCTGAATATTAAAAAATTTGTTTATTTTATTTAAGGAAAAATTATCTAAAATTTTTTTCTTGAAATATGAATAGTTAGTAACAATTTAAAGAAATTATAATACTAATGTAGAATTGTGAATGACATCTGAAACCAGTTTGGGGCACTTCAGTTTTGCTTGTTATCGTGGAATATTACCATTGTTGGCACGGTAAAAAAAATTAACCTTACATCCCTAGTGTTATGGGAGCAAAGAAGACACGGGAGCAGTATTCGACAGTTTTTGGATTTCACGAAAAGGTTACCATGTGTTCTTATGTTCCTAAAAAAAATAAAGCTGTCATTCTGTTATCTACAATGCATTCAAATACGTCAGTTGGTGATGACGCTAAACGAAAACCAGAAATTATAAATTTTTATAATAGATATAAAGCTGGCGTTGACACAATGGACCAAATGGTCCGGAGGTACACAAGTTAACGACGATCTTCGAGATGGCCAATAGCAATGTTCTTCAATATGCTAGACATTTCTTCACTTGCATCATATATAATTTATTACGAAAATAATAAAATGATTACCAAAAAAAACAACAGAACGTCGTCAATTTCTACGGAAGCTAAGTAAAGAACTGGCATTGCCGATGATTGAACACCGCACAGCGAATCCGCAAGTAATGCGCCACTTCTCAACAAAGATTGCTGTTGAAAGTATTTTAGGTCATGCATTAGTAGAAACAATCGAGATAAATCCAGGTCCAGTGGTTCCAAAAGATAAAACCGGAAGAAAAAAAATTACAGGATCTTGCCATGTGTGCAATGTCTTGCCAATAAAAAGACGGCGAAAGACTCGTAAGAGCTGTGCCCATTGTCACCGGCCAGTATGTGACGAGCACTCAATTAATCGAATACAATGTCTTAAATGTCAGAATTAATGTCATTAATTATTAAAAGAATATGATATTTCTTTATTTTTTTTAATAATATTTAGTTTTTCCATTTATAGAAACCATCTTCAATTTATTTTCTATGCCTTCTACTGTGGGTACCCGGGTACCCGGTTGCTAATGGGGCGGCGGTTGAAGTTTAAGCTTATTTAAAAAATAAAATAAAAAGTAAATTAATGAAATGCACTCACAACTAGCTTTCTTTTAAGTCAAAAAACGACGATTCGAGAGCTTAAAATAAAATATTAAATTTTCTTTGAGCTATTCATACAAATACACTGCGGTGTGCACCCGGGTACCCGGTTACTAACATAAGGGTTAATTAGTACGTCATGTGATCGTATTATGAGTGTTTTTAAGTTAGATTGTAGTTCATTTGCTGAGATAAATGAAGATAAATTCTGAAAAAAAAATAGTGGGGAACAATTGGTACCAGTAAGACACATGGGGTCGGTAACGCCTCCATATTAATGGGACAAATTCCATTTTTGATTTAAAACTTGATATTTGAAATTATCGAGTGTTCAAATTTCCATAATAACGACCAGAATGTTGGCACCTTTAATTAGCGGCGGGGTGGGTGTTCACATCGATGCCCTCCTAACCCTTCGCTATTATCTAAATTGCTAACCGATTAACCGAATCGGACGAAACGCCCGGGGACGATGCATCGATGACGTCATCGATGCATGCTAATTTTAGACTCTGTCTTCTGTTACATGACACGTGACTCTATATTGTTTTGTTTTTAGATTGACTAACAATCGTTTGGTCGTTAGTCGTTATGACAAATGCTGTAACGAATAGGCTGACTTAATTAAAGGAAATAAGTACTGAAATGCATCTCTCTTTTTAAAATAATTCAAGAAACATTTATACTTAAGATACCTAATCTAGATATATGTATTTAGCCGTAGACTGTATAACTTAGATCTTATCTAATTATAAACATACATACAAAGAGAAGAGTCTCTTCCGAATTCCACGCAGCATCCGTCTGCTGAAACAATTGAACAATGCCCAACGGAGTTTGTTGATAGTCGGCTAATTAATCATTATATATATTTGTAATAACAACCGTAGCTATGCCATTTTAAATCATAATACTATAGGTCAGCCATTCTCAAAGTGTGTTCCGCGGAACCCTAGGGCTAAAGTACTGCAAAAAATACCTACCAAAGGGAGATTAACATATAAGGTTACATCTAAATATTCCAACTAAATATTACGTAATATTACATTGCAATATGATTATTCATAAATACATATAAATCAGTTTTTTATAATTATTTTAAGGCTTTTTACTTCGCCAAAAAAGTTTGAGAACCGCTGCTATAGGTAATTGTGCAGAGATAAATCCAATGCGAAATCTTTAAACGACATAGACGGAGAGGTACATAATATAAAATTCAAGTTGATTATCACGCGATATTTTGTATAGTGTACAAGAAATGAATAAAAAAATATTCTGACTGTACCCGCTGGACTTCACATAGATAAGCATCTTTCTAAGAATGGACGATTTTGTATTTGATTATACCTTTTGAGGTAGTTGGCTGTGCTATGGTTAATTTGAAAAGACAATTGTCTAAGAATTATGTATTGTGTTCCGTTTACAATGCTTTTTGTAGAAACGTTTCGTTAGTGAGTTGCCTTTCCTACATGTGCGTGTACAATCAGGACAAAAATAACACAAATCCATAACATTTTTATAACTTTATTCGGCTTACTATCGCGCTTGTTTTGTTTATTTTAAATCGTCTCGTTGTGACTTGACATTGGCGTCGAATTATTATTTTTTTTTCAAATTACATAACAAAATAAATGTAATAGTTGTATATGTAAATAAAAAATTGATTTCTACCTTTAGTAACTTAGAAGGTTAGGTCTCTATTCGTTAAAACTCTAAATAGAATTTCCTTGACAAGGTGTCGCTTATCTTGTTATTGTATTATCTAAGAATTGTTAGTAGATAAAAAATCTGTTTTATAAAAACAAATGAATGCTTAAAATAATAATAACAAATGAACTTCTAAAGCTTCGAGATGATTTAGTAAGTACAATATTATTGCACAGAAGTCATACAAATGCAATGCAGATATGTATGTGCAAAATTTGAACAGAGCTCCCTTCCTTCTAGCGAAGTCCCACCCTAAAATGCCGCATATCGTGTAGCCAGAATTAATTGCTATTTACCCTCCAGTCCTCGGGGCAAATATTACGAATTATATCACGCGTAATAAGAGCCATTGTGAATGTATTATTAATGTAAGACGACCTTAGGTTTTTCACGAAAATTTTGCGGCCGATAATGTGATGCGATATGACACTCTTCAATTTTTATCTGAAGGTCTCTGTTATTGTATGTAATGGGAAAAATACGCGGCAGAGGTTCTAACAGTGTATACAGTAATGCCCCGCTTTACGCGAGGGATACGTTCCGGAAAAAATCGCGTTAACTGAAATTCCCGCGACCATAGAGAAGTTGATGACTACATTATGTTTATACGCACTCTTTCGCGTAATTTAATAATAATTTTGAATATCGCGTTATAGAGAAACCGCGCATAACGGGGTCGCGTAAAGCGGGGTATTACTATATAACAATAATGATGAATCTACACAAACAAACTATGCACATTAACTTTAAATCGCTCTCCTGTAAAATTGCGATTTTGTATATCCTACCATGTCAATAAGTTATTGATATTTATGATATAAATTTTTATTTTAAACGGATACAGAAGTTTACATACAAGACTCCACTTTGATTGATTTGTTATTTAATTTAGTTACATGAAATAGATACTTGATTTTAAGAATTAAAATTAGTCAAATAATTATAATAAAAAGATATATAATGAATAGTGCAGTACATGTTAATTTTGTCGCTTCATAATCTACGCGTATTCCAGTGTAATGTGAGTGTAAACTTATAGAAAGATGACACGTGTAAAGTAGGCAAAACTGATAAATAAACTGTTGTACTACGAAAACACCTGTCCTCGTTAGTTTTCAACGAAATGTCATCCCGGTGACAAGCGCTCAATGTAAATGCCCTAATTTCAACATACGAAGCACTCATGCGCAGAGACGCGTCAGTTATTCGGCCATGGCGCAATCAATCGTTATCATCCATCGACTGGCTATAAAATATCTTTCACGTTTAACGATATAGAGTTAAAATTTTACGAGGAGCTCGGGGAATGTCACAGCCGTGTTTATCCTAACCACGTTCAAACACTCGTGCACACGCACACGCACACACACATGTAAATGTACCCCCAGCTGAGTGTAAAAGGGGACTTTTTTCTATTCCTAATAATAGCTCATTTTTTTACTAACAGACCCGACGCACACTAGTTTGTATGTATTATTGTTTAGTTCTGCTTTTCACGCTCATTGTCATTTGTCGGGCTGACTTGACAGTTTCGAAGTGGTCGATTTACTGAGCACTCTATGAAGTTACATTAACGATTTGGAAATTTTGGGGATCCACTCGGTATCTCAAAGTTTACGAGTATTATCTGAGGACCCTTCGTTTCCCTTTCGTGTTCGCTCGTCGCGTAAATGGAATGCCTTAATTGGTATCTCGTATACTTTGTAAACATATAGCTTTGTCAGGTGTTAAACTAATGTGGTGGAATTTCCCGCTTTTCCCTCTGACTGATTGTTTCAATTATTTATATAACTTTGTCTTGACATTTGTACAATAATAAGTTACAATCTGTGCTGTCAAATATAACCTAAACATTACCCCTTAATATCAGTACGGGAACGGTCATATACATAATTCCATAATAATTTACGTTACAAAGGAACCAGCTTTTTTTTAACTTGCGAGACTATTTTTGCATATTAATTGCGGTAATCATTATAATTCCGTTTTTTTGCGTTTCCTTAATTATAATCTTTTTACTTATCATTTTAAAATGTCTGCTAACTTTATCGTATTATATCGATAAAAACGACACTTTCTCAAGCTGTCGACGGGGAGATATCGATGTTCCTTAGTGCTGTGTACCTTTATAAAGTGGTTTATATCGGCACACGTATTAAGTGGTTATTAAAATTCATAAATGCACTTCGGTGCGTGAACCCTTGTCTATAAAATGCCAATAACATCTTTTCCATACGACAGGTGACTGTATTATTTTATTTTTATAATATACTCAAGTCGTTAACGTTATTTTGTAATTGATTAACTGGTCCGTTTGCGTTAAGTAATCTTATCGTTAATTAGTTGATTTTAATTTTGGTATACGTGTCCATTTCCCTTTTACAATCTCATTGCCAGTATATAGTTACCTCTTCATTGGATTACAAATAGTAAGTACAAAGTGAAAACATTGAATTAAATTGACCAAAATCTTCTAAATTACTTCAATTAGACATATTTTTCCCTACTTTTTAGTATACATACTTTTTACACCAAATTAAAAAAAAAACAATTGCCTACATATTACTACATTCACTTGTTTTCTTCACGTATCCTACACGTCGATTGAGGATTCTCCTCATTTAGCCCTTCTTAAGAAATTTACCAAATAAACAAGTTTAAAAATAATTACATTAAGTAATAAATGTAATGTGAATTTAGACCCCTACTAGGAGATTTTAAAATCCCTTTAAAAATGGAATTCTAAGTCAGAAAACAGCAAACAGTATTTGTGTAGAAATAAAAGCTAGAAAGGTGTTTGAAAGGGCTCCTCGTCAATTGTAAATCCCCGGGAAGCTCTCAGTTAATAATTTAAAGGTAATCCCTTCCTCAAAACTCCCACACTTCCGAAACATACGTATCGATTTGATGATTTCACTCATTTCGTGTCTCGAATGTTTTTTTATTCTTTTAAATCAGCCATTCTCAAAGTTGTGTTTCGCGGAACCCTAGGGCTAAAATACTGCAAAAATACCTACCAAAGGGAGATTATAAGATTACATCTAAATATTACGTAATATTACATTGCAATATGATTATTCATAAATATATATAAATCAGTTTTTTATAATTATATTAAGACTTTTTCCTTCGCCAAAAAAGTTTGAGAACCGCTGTTTTAAATCTACTGCTAAAAAATTGAAATCTTATTAAGAATAAAAATACACTATAAACTATGATAAAATTAAAATTTAAAACATAATAACTTACAATTTTAAGTAATAAATTTTCACGGGAATGTCGTTTTGAACTACAAGTAAAGATAGGGTAAAGCTATCTTCTGGGAATAACTATGCTATGTTTTTGTGAAGATGTTTTCAGGTATGGTTCGGTTGTTAGTCTAGTGTTTTCTATGTTTTTTTTTACTTAAAATATTTCATGTGTCAAACTAGTTGATACATATTAGGTACTTAATATTACTATACATGTAATTACTGTGCATGCTTCGCATTTTCGTCGGCAATTCGCTTTGATAGAATTAAGTAATTGGTTTGATTTCATATTACTCAAAATGTACAACAAAAATTAGTAAATTAATAATTAATTTGTATTATATTTTTATTACAGGTACGTTATGACAACGAGCACGTATTAACAACATGCTTTTTAATTTGGTATGTTTGTAAATATTTATTAAAGATAAATTAATAGATTTCTCGAAGACGTATTATATTTCATAGTAAAATAAAAATGCTCATATTTATTGTCCAGTAGTATAGGCAGGGCTGCTAGACATATAAATGTCATGTGCAGTAATTGATATGACGTCGTCAACTGCCCGCGGGTAGTTCAATAATTAACACTTCGATGACCGTTTTGCATATCTCTCCTGCGATATAATACAGATGCTGTCACGTGATATTAAGTAATTTATTATTTTAATTTAAGGTCAAGTCACGTGTTCGCGTGTAGTATGTGAAAAAAAGGTACATATGGGCCAATGTATCTATTGGTAGTAGACGTCCAAGTCGTATGAGTTCTCATATTTAAAGAAGTAGTGAAATTTACGTAATAGACACCTAATATTTTTCAAAATTAAAAGTTATTTTATGACTTATTAATATATCACTTTAAATTCAATATTTTTCGGACGATAATTGCAAATATTTCGTTACATTACAATTAGGTAAGCTTCATAAAATCGTTTCATTTAACCTCTTCAGCGCTTGGACACATGTACTTAGACGTTTAATTTTTTATAATTATAGTTACTATCAACAATAAATAGAACAAAAATTGATAAGACTTTATTCACTACACATTTCCTCAGTAAGGAAGTAATAATTTTTTCCTTTGGCTACATTACTATTATAATAATGGTTATATTTTTCTCGCCATAAAAAATCACCTTGACCAGGTTAAATAATAAAATAAATGTTTTGTTATTAAAAATTACCTTTACAAAAGTTACACGTAGTCCCTTGCAGCTTCAACTTTCTCTTGTAAGGTTTAACCCTAAAAATGACAGCTCTGACGTGATTTAACAATGTTAAACGCTATTAAGTTTCAAAAACGCACCCTTCCAAAACAAACAGTAGAAAGCCGTAGAGAAAGATGTCGCACCGGTCTCCTTGACCGCATGATTGGGCCGCTACAGACCGGCAGGTGTCCGTCGGGCCAAATACACCCGATGTCCCCTATATTTTGGGCAAGCAAAGTTACGAGGACCTGTTCCCATTAATCTTGCTTGACCAACTTGTATTTTTGCTTTAGGCTCTTTTTTAGCTATAGGCGTATGTCTAATCTATTTTTTTATTATTTGTATAGTTAAATTATGTTCGTAACATTTTAAGTTAATATTAAATTAAATTTGCTGGCTATAAATTTATGTACATATGTATGTATATAGCATGTACTAAACACTAGATTAATTCGCCACTTAATCGTATGATTAGTCAATACAATTACTTATTTAAAAGAACTGACATAGATGCTTTTTCCTACAACAAGCCAAAATACAGGAAACATCCTGATACTAACTATTTTCAACTAACTAACTAACCAGTATTTTAATTTTGTATTTTATGTTTGTGATTCTTTTTTATTTTATTTTTTCTATTTTTTTTTTCTCCCCTCTTCCTTACATCTATTTGGTTCTTGTAATTTTATTAAAAGTATAGTATATATCCCTTTATCACCTTGAGCATGCCGTCCTAACCTATAATTAAAATTTCATTTAGTTTATATAATAGTAGTCCTTTTTATAATATGTAGTTCTAATGTAATTTTGTAGGTAGGCTTTATAAATAAATAAATAAAATGAAATGATTAGACTTCACTTTCACTTCAGTTTATTTAATTTTATAGTTAATAAAACTAACTAAACCTCAATTACGGTCGTAAAATCAACTTTTAGAATGTTTTGCCTCTCGTAGTAATAACGCTCGACTTGCACGTTTCCCAGCCCTCTTCGGACGGACACTCGAGAGAGGGAAACTTCAAACTTTATTCAACGACTATTTATTTAAGTTTTTCGTATGAACTTGTCTACCTACCTCCTTTTTACCAAGATATTTTAAGTGGTTAAGTTTTCTTTTCTTCTCATTGCTATATCTAATTTGTTTTGTATTAATAATTTGTAGGTAGTTTGAAATCTAGACTCAAAACAAGTATATCAGGAGTCGAATTCGAGAGCTTCGCGTAACAGACTGGTGTTTTGGCCACTGCATCGCAAACCGTCATTAATAAAAAAAATTGATTATTATATCGATCTACATGAAGTACATGTACTGATGATTTTTTATACATTATAAATATTGCGTAGTCAGCACCTTTCTACCAACCACAGTGTTTCTAAAATAAACAACTAACATTCTAACAAGAACTTGAGATGAAGTTTCCTTTTATTCTACGTGTTTAGTTAACTATGAATATTATGTTTGTTCCGATATCTGAGTGCATATACAGTGGTACCTCGATATACGAGTGTTTTGAGATACGAGCCGCCGAACGAGCGTTATTTTGCTTTGAGATACGATGAATCGCACACTACACCGTTGCACGCGACCCCAACATGCACCCCGAACTACATTCGCAGCAGCGGTGCTTTGAGATACGAGCAAGGTTACGGAACTAAATAATTAAACTCGTATGTTGAGGTACCATAGGTATAATGAAAAGATTGTGCATAATGGAGTCGACTGTTGCGCGCGGACATCTGTCTGTGGTAACAGTTGTCAATGATCATGGACCGCATTCTAGCTTAACATTAGGCGGAGTGTGGTCATATGCTGGGCTATCAATAAAAAAAAGCCACCGTATTTGTCTTGAACTGTTATAAGTAACGATAATAGAAACGAAGATTTCAGTAAACGGCGTCCATCTTTGAAAGTCTTTTCTACTTGTAGAAGATTGAAATTGTTATAAAAATCGAACTCAGTAGTAGGTAGGGTATATAATGCCTCCCCACACGATCTCAGTTAAATTCGTTAACCGTACAAAATGTAAATTCACAATATCCATTTATAGTTTAGTCAAATTAGCTGCGATTGGAACTCCCCCCGCTATTTCTAATAGCTCAAGTGATCTTATTTATGGGCCGATTTCTTGCAAAATACTCGAACCCTTTTCAAATTGCCCATCGAGGGCCAATTGCGGAGGTTTGGATATTCTTTATAGAGGATTAAAATTGTAAATTGTTATTGTCATCCTAGGTGAGCGAATTTCAACGGTGCGTTGCCTTTACCATGTTGAATATGCTTTATAAACTTGACCATTGCACATTTTTGAAAGTTTAACATATATCGTCATATATAGTCGCATGTCGGGTTTTTATGTAAGAACAAAAGGCATATTGTAGAAATGCTTACGTAGTACGATGCTCAAACAAAATATGTTCCACTTCTGGTTACTTTAATAGAACTCGAAATTAAAGTCGCCATTGGAAATCTATTAATATGATTGTTTTTCCCTTAATTAATAAACGAGAGAGTATTTGGGAGGTTTCCGTGAGTACAATGATGTTTACATCAATTCAACAACAAAACTAGCTCAGATTTAAGTTTAACGGTTATTTTTAAATTTTACATTACAACTCATTGTCATTCCTACTAATATTATAAATGTGAATGTGAGTTTGTTTGTTACGTTTTCATGCAACAACTACTTAACCGATCATCATGAAACTTTGTACACATATTTTTGAAGGTACTAGAAGTAATATAGGATACTTTTTATTTTTTACTATAGTTTCCAATTTACTATAGTTAGTATGATCTCTGATACTTATTTAATGACTTAAATGCGAGCGATACCGCGGGTAAAAACTAGTATTTCACAAAGTTCTCTCGAACGATGTACGATAACACAATCATGCGCACCCTCTTAATTGCCTATTATCACTTTTATTCGGACGTACTTCAGTGATTCTTGTGGAGGGGAGCGTTGGGGCTCGTGCTCCAGCGGCCTACACGCATCCTGTAATGACGTCATTAAACACTATTAGCCGAACGCCTTTGAACTGGCTGTGGAATCGCTGTGTGATTTTACTACATAGGATGCTCCCTGCGCTTGAGAGTAGTTTGATCTCTGATCACATCTGATCATTACTTCAATGCATTTTATTCCATTTTATGCAGTAAAAGTTATTTGTTAATAAATAATAAATCTTTAAACAGTAATCAACATAAAATAGTAATATTTTGCCATATACTTGTATATCAAATATTCAGTTTAAACATTAATTTGCATATTTTTCTTTGTGTTATTTATATATTACTAGCTTTCATCAGAGATCACTTCAATAAAAATGAATCAATACGATTCCAAACAGCTGAAACTATAGTCAGTTGGACACTATAGTAAAAAATAGTATTTTTTTAAATAAAAAGTAACCTATGTTACTTCTAGTACCTTCAAAAATATATGTACAAAGTTTCATGATGATCGCTTAAGTAGTTGTTGCGTGAAAGCGTAACAAACAAACTCACATTCACATTTATAATATTAGTAGGGATTAATAAGTAATGAATAAAAACACTTTCTTATAAATGTGTGTAACAGAACGTAATGACAGCTAGGTGACAGTAGACAGTTGCAATGGATTATTATCATTGGTCAAAAATCACGTCAACAATTTTGAAGCGTTTGATTGGTCTATTTCGTTTCGTACAGCTGAGTTTTGAACTTCACTCAGTGAATCACTGTTTGAAGTTACGGACCTTAGTGATGTATTTAATGATTCGATATTTTACGACAGTCATAATAATTCTCTTAAAATAAAAAAGAAAGGTGCCGATTGTTCCCCATATCAGATGTTGCAATTAATTAATGTTACACTATTACCACTTGTGGCGGTCGATTCTACAAGCCGAAAATACTTATTTAAGAAGATTTGAGGTTTTGACGTTTAGTCTGTCAGTGTCATCTTTCTTGTTTCTTCTGGTCTCTTTATCGTCACAATGCATTGTGATAATTATATTTTTATCTCTAAAAGTGGTAACCCAACGACTTTCGAACAACGCAACCAGAAAATAACCTTATTTGTGAAGTTATGAAGCTAACAGCAAACTTTAAGCTCGGTATATGTAGACATTCTAAGATCCCTCGGTCGTCATCTAATATACAGTGATTACAGGGCGCTTAGTGCCGCTACAATGCCTAACAGAATCAACTCTTCACAACATGGCCAATGAAAAGTATCAAAACACATAAGAAGCGGAATCGGCAGTTAAGATCCTGTGCCTTGCAAATTTTCTCATGTATTTATGGATATTGTTGGACCTCTTCCACCATCCAATCATTATACATGTTATTACATATTATTAATCGCTTCACTAGCTGGCCAGAAGACTCTGCCACGGACATGGAAACCTTCGCTTTCAAACTTAGAGAACATGTTCGTGTACTTAAGTCAATTAATGCAAAACATCATTCAACTCAAAATGATACTTTCTTCCATCCAGAACATCAAAACGTAACATGCTTTTCTTCATCAAGACAACATCATGTGTTAAGTATTTTCAAGACAGTAACAACGTATCAATGGCCGCAGAATACGCTTTCCGGATATATATTCTTCTGAATTTACCGAGAGGGGAGTACTTGTGGCGGTCGATTCTACAAGCCGAAAATACTTATTTAAGAAGATTTGAGGTTTTGACGTTTAGTCTGTCAGTGTCATCTTTCTTGTTTCTTCTTGTCTTTTTATCGCCACAATGCATTGTGATAATTATATATTTTAATCCATTTTAATCAGCAATATTATTTCACATAAGTTTCTCTAAACACTCATTAAATTTAACGATCACGATGTGACATGTAATTGCTCGATTGCAACTTTTATGCTGGTTAAATTTAAAAAAAGAACACGTGTAAAACATCGATTAATATTTATGTTCAATTACTTTACATCGGACCAATGAGAGTGATCCTTTCAGTTTGACTATGTAGTAGATATTTCTTGAGTACTAACATTGTGAAGTGTCTTAAATACAGTGTAAACTCTATATAACGACACTTACGGGATTGCGCTTAATACGGCGTTATTGAGAGTGATTGTTGAATGGACGGAATTTTTTTATATATTATTATACAAGTAACAACGCTTATTACGAACGTACATATCTACAGTACCTACATATTAATTATTGCAACTTAGAAAGTACTATTTAATGCTTAATTTAGAATGGGTGTAATGCTACATGGAATGTATCAATATATGGTGAACAAGGTAAACCGACTAAAGTCAAGCAATTTCGACGTTTTAGAGAATTTGTCGTTAAATAGAGTGACGTTATATGGAGCTTACATTGTATTTCTAACCAGTCTAAGATATAATAGTTTTAGTGTTAATTTAAAATCAATGATGTAAACGTAAAACAATGGAAGATTAACATTCGTCTTGTCAAACCAACATACAGGGGGTCACGTGATGGACTATTACATAAATTAAAAATACAATTTGTTCTTTCAGACTGAATTGGAATGTATAACAGTGTCAAATCAATGGAAGTCACATGTCATAAGAACTAAATTTGAAATACATCACCTGCCTCGACCGCTGCAAAGTTGTGTCCAGTTTATAGTCATTGAATTAGAATTTGATGCGATAACTTGCGCAAAAAGTCGTATTAGAATAAACAGGTGGAAGGAGTCGGTTCTTTGCACATGGCTAAATGTATTTTGTTAGAATTACTTGTTTATTTATTTATTTTATAACATCAATTATAATTATATTAAAGATCTCGTTTTGAAAAGGTTATATGTATTCGTAACATACAATTAGGTTTCATTATTTTTGAAAAGCGATTAATTTTCAGTTTAAATAATTAGTTAGACTCTAGCTAAGCTCCTAGCGCTTTTTCCTTCTACACATATCGCGTTCACTTGTTTCACAGCATCTATACCTTCATGCATACATCGACATGTTCATAAATTTTCAAATAATATAACCAGAATATCTAGTTGTGTAATCTTGTTTAGTATGAAGCGTAGTGCATGTGACAAAGTAGTGAAACCACGAATTTTCTTGTGTGGTACGTGCCCACAAGATGTGTCACAGAAATAGACGCAAGCGCACCCGTCAGGTGGCGTCCGGTCGATGACGTTAGACCTTTCTAGTCGCCGTGGTGGTCGCGTGCCTGGACCCCATTGCCAGCTGCAATCTATATATTATTTGTTATATCAGGTTTGTTTTTTTACTATTTCAAAATTATATTTTTACTCTTAAAGTTAAACGCTTTGTTTATGATGAAAAAAAAAACAGATAATAAATAATTATATCTAATTTGTAAATTACATTTAAATATGTCGTTAATTATTAATTACATAGTAAGATTAATTCTTTTCTTTTTTTTTATAACTAATAAATATAGAGAAGTTTGAGAAATTCATAGCATTTATAAAGAATAAAAATTTACTATAGTTCACCAAACTGCACATGGATCCATTGTTGACAGCTAAACACGCTACCTGCATCCATTCACCCGGAACAATTTAATTATTTGTAGCGTTGGAAAATTCCTAGATTATTCTTCGGCATTAAACAGCTTCTAATTGTTCGATTATCAATGTTTAACCTGATGGAGTATTGTACAAATAATAATTTTCATAAGAAAATCGTTAAAAAAAAGACGTAGAATACAAAAATCATTATGTTACAGGATTATTAACATAATCGGAAGTGACGTTTTGGCAATTTTATTTTTTTGTTGAAATACCCTCAAAATAATTATCCATTAGAACTGAGATACTGAATAATAACAACGAAGAATTTACACAAACAAACAATGTACAATAACAACTTTAAATCTCTTTCCTGTAAAATTGTAAATCGTACTATTTTAATAGGATCAGACGATATAAGTATAAACAGAACAAATATATAATAGATAGTTAATTGTTGATAATAAATTAATAGTAGTAATAATTGTCAATTAGTATTATTATAAGTACTTCTTTAACATCTGTGGGAGATAATGTAGGGAATAATATATGAAAAGTAAAGGTTTATTAATTAGACGAACGTATAAATAAGTGCATGACCTTTTATAGTGACACATGCGATAATTCTCACCCCCATCGAGTAGCTCTTAATGTTGGCAAGTTAATATCCATTAGTAGACCGGAGATAGGTTTTATATTCATGTTTGCGATCTTAATGAGGCAGCTGCCGACGCCGCGGGGGTGGTTATTTCAAATCATTATTATGAACAAAATATTGGCATTTAAAAAAAAAGTCAAGTGCAGCGCTACATACAGGTCGTTTGTGAGTTGAATGTCATCGTAACAATAACATAACATTGAAAATACAATTCTTGTTTCGACTAATATCGGAAGGAATTATAAACATATGCTCCGAGTTTACGTCGAGTTAAATATTTATTGTTTTGTTCGACATATTACTCCATTGTTCGCGTTTTACCATGGCTATTCTTTTGTTGGTTATATTTTCCTCACTGGACTAGTATTATTTGTAATGTGTGCTGCTACTACGATGCCTTTTTTTGTCGTAACGTATCATGAGGATTAAACGCGAGTTACATAAGCAGAAGATATAAAATGTTAATTGAAATAGTGTAATATAAGAGAAAACCATTAGGATTCCTTCCCAGGAGGTCGGATAAAGGAATTATAATAGCATTTAGGATAGCATATAAGAGCAGTAGGGAAAAGAATGATTGTTCACTTAGTTGGTAATTAATTTATTATTTTTAATTTAACTCTTAGAGTTAAGCCAGTGCTGCTTGTAAATAAATTTCTTTTCGTGTCTTCAATTTAACTCGCGTGATATAAAACACAAATCTCGTGTGAAAATAGTGACTAATCAAAACCTCCTTACGACACTTAACTAGTAGAGTGTAGTATGATACATACCGGAACATACTCGTATATGGCCATGTCCTAGTTGACTCATTATTTTTTGTTTAAAAAAGCTTACACTTAAAATTTACTGATGATAGGTTTATTTACTATTTACGACCGTCTTTTATTTCATCACAATTTCATAATCGTAGAGCCGGTTCATCTAGTTCAGTTTTATGACTCGTGTTTTTTTTTCTTTCTTCTCCGTCTTTATAAATATGTATGTGTTGGGACGCGTGCTTCGGTCAGCTGTATGCAAGCTGCTTGCGCTATATAAGGAAAGTCACTTCATCGCGGATGGATTACAACGATTACGATGCAATTATCCAAGTCGCGAGTAAACATAACGTTCACTTTCGACCTCTTTGTTCTCGGCGAATCGTGCGACATTGACCTTCATTTCACATGGTTTCTTTCACTCGGGGTCAATACATTCTGCTTCAATAATAATACGCTTTGATGTAATCTTGA
This sequence comes from Tineola bisselliella, assembly GCA_028551675.1. Taxonomy (NCBI): domain Eukaryota; kingdom Metazoa; phylum Arthropoda; class Insecta; order Lepidoptera; family Tineidae; genus Tineola; species Tineola bisselliella. Next base: position 25,957 of record JAPWLS010000931.1, read on the forward strand.
ATTAATCGTACTAACTCGAAATTTGATTGAAGAATAATTTATCTATGTAAATAAATTTATGGAAATAATACGTAATAAATAATTTATTAGTCGGCACTTGTTTTTCTTATGTTTACTTTATTTATCATAAACAATAAAGGTTAACTGAGCATATAATTTATGATCTGCGTGGACACGTCGGACGTGTTGGCATTAGTGGTCAATACAATATTTAGGTACAGTGCAACCTTGTTATAGCGATACTGAGGGGAATCAGAAAATAATTCGTTATATCAAGTAATTTGTTACAATGAGGTTCGTTATACAGAAGTTAGGTTGGTCTACGATTTCTAAGATTTAAAAAAACTATTAATCTCAGCTTTACGTAGATATTAATCTGCTTTCCTTGTTATAGCGAACGATTTCGTTAATTAGAGGTAAATAATACTGTCTTTTTATATTTTAAAATTCGTTATATATAAAGGTTTTTAACAAATGTATTCGTAATGTAAAGGTATATTTTGCATTAGCTCTTACTGGCAGTTCTAAGGGATTTCGAGAAATTAGTTAAATCGAGGAAATCGTTATATTGAGGGTCGTTACATTAAGGTTACTCTGTATTTCCATTGTACTAGCGTGTGAGTATTCCAGAGTAGGATGTACCTATAGGAGGGACCGACCAACCGGTTGTAATGTAAAACTGCAAGCGTGCACGTTTGCCAACTCCTCGTGACTGTTCGGCAGCACCGCGCAGTAATACGATCACCGAACGTTTTTATAGTCAACCCGCGTAAGTTCGGCCCATGTTTGTCGTATGCTTTTAAACTTTAAGTTTTTACGTTCGAATTGTTATGCCTTGTGGAGAGATGAGTTATTCTTGTGTAACTCCATGTCGAGATGAAATAAATTGTTTTGGTTTTTATTGTTAAAATTGTTATATATAATTTAAATTTAGAATATATATGTATAACAAAACTGTGTTATTCAGTCGCGTTCTAATATTAAAAATAGTCGAGTACTTAGCGACAGTTTAGTAGGTAGTTAGTTCCCTCTCCAAACGTCGCAAAAACATCCACTTAAGTTGATGTACCCGGCACCCGGCTAGACTACTGTCACATGCCCTAAGAGCTAATACCGAAATGTAATTCCAAATGAAAGGACCGCTCCCTCTCTGCTCCCACAACATTGTTGCCCCTCTATATTTATTTTGATTAACATCATACGTTAGGCTGGAAGCCGAGGAGCTTAATAACGGGAACTTCGGGAAGCCGCCGCTGAAAGGACTCGCGAACTATAACTCAGACGACCAACAGGGGCCGATGCTAGTCCATTTCCGGCCTCGTCTCGCCGTTTCTACTGACTTCTAACTTTAATATCGCGCGTTATTGTGCTCGCGAACGTATTGAGTGACATGTAATAAGAAATATATGTATTTATGTTTTTTTAATAATAATGAGTCGCTAAATATAATAAAAATCGCTATTCCAACACTTAATAATTAAACAAAAAAATACATGACACATACTATTTATTTATTACAAAATATCTATAATTTATTACACAAATTATTTATTAATCATTTTCTTATTTATGTATATATTATACTATGCAGTAGTTTATTATTTATAATATTAATATTCATACACAAACCAAATATCCTCTATACAACTTCCTTCTTTGCACTACTTTTCTTCAATTATTTCTCCAGGCCGGTTGGCTGGTAGAAAATACCTTTAGGCATTAAGTTCGCCAATTTGTAAAACTTTTACAAATAAAGAATTTTATTATTATTATTATTATTATGATACTTGTCAGACCACATATGACCCTTGTATTCGTACGTCAAACCTGACGCATGGTATATATGTGACCCGATTTGAATTTATTGCTGTTCACATTTCTTATGTTAAATGTATATAGTGCAAATCCATTGAAATTAATATACAATAGTAATATTAAGCTTGCTAGTACCTTATTAGTGTGCTCGCATAACGAATAGTAGGCCTATACTCGACTTCATAGACTACGGACTGGAGCGAGGCGCATGCGCGATTGTGTGATAATTTTACTACTCGTATACGAGATACATTTACAAAGAAAAGTTTATAGCTTTCCATCTGTGAATGTACAATGTTTAGAAGCCTGGCTATGCCGACAAAGGGATTCAGTTGTACGCTAATTGATAGAGGGTTGTATTATGGCATGCTTTATGCACTTGATTGAGCCATTATTTGCCTCATTCAAATTTGTTATATTACCAATTAGCAAAGATGCAAAGTCGTAGAAGCGTTTTTGATGTTTTCCAATGCTTTATACTATTGTATTTTTTATTTAAAAAACCGTTTCTTTTTATTTAGATTTTTGAGTCAGCATTAAATGTTAGTCATAATGAATAAATAAATGCATATACAGACGAAACTGTGATTTTTTGAAATGTGGGAGACTCCCGTGCCCCACCCTAACCTTGCACTATAACCCCTAATCCCAAAGTGCGCTGTTACTGAATTTCAACGAAAATAATAGCACATAGTAGATATAAAATATATTAGAAATATGTAATCGGTTTATTTACACATTTTGAGTGTATAAAACAAATGTGTCGTAATTTAGACTTGTGTTTAGGATATGTTAATCTGTAAATGTTTTTAAACAATTCCAAGATTACTTACTATGCTTCTATTGGTGAGTGTTGCTGACGGTACTTATTAATGACAAGGTTAAAGGTTATTCCAGTTTCATTTCTCGATGTGACGTCACACTAAGGTTGATGAAAGTTGCAAAAAAAGAGAGAAATATATACATTTTATTTTCCAATTATAAACTGTTAAATGCCACTTTGTGAATTACAATTATAACAAAGTTGATAAACGTTTTAATTTCTCACACCTGCCGATTGAATCGAACATCGCAAATCATTCCGGTTGTGTCGTGCGCGAATCGCTTTGTCAGGCGACTATGTGCAGCTGCGAAAGAAAAAGACTACATGCGCTAATTTGTAGATTCATTACTTGATAATTAGCTGTCTGTTTGTATACCACATTGTTATATAGGGAAATATATAATAATTGTATCGGTTTGAACTCAATTCGATTACTAATACAATATTTAAATGAAAACACGGAAACGTGGCATTAAGGGTTATTACGTTGTCAGATTAGTTGTATCGCTTTTTGTGCAGTTTTTAGTGGGAGTTTTGATATGCACCCGGGCGCACCACGCGAGGGTACGTTAAGTAAATTGGCGAAGCCCCGAGGCGACGTGCTTCGAGACTTCCACCGATTCGTTCCAGTTCATCCAATAAATTTAGCCAATTTTATTTTTTCTAACTCATCCGATAAAATATTAAAATTGAACAATTTAGCATTGTTAAAATTCTGTATGTCAGTAAGTAGTCAATCTCCCCCCTATTACAAAATTTCATAAGAATTAGAACACCTCTCGGATGAATAAGAAATAAACCCTTGAGCTCTAAAAGGGAGTTGAGAAATTATTGTCAAAGTCTCAGGGAGTAATATCGAGCAATTTATATTCAAATTGTACCTCCCTATAGACTCAGTTTTAAACTCTCGACAAATCGCTGTTTCGAATTGAAATTGGATTATTTAATATTTCTGGTTTTCTGCCTGCTTTCGTTTCGTCTCGCTTCTTTTTATGAAAATAAATAGCGTCTATTAGCAGTAATAAAATGTGTAATTACGTTTATTATTAAACTCTTTGAAGATTTTCACTGTTATTAGTCTAAACATTGAAAGAGCGATTAATCATAAAATTACATCCCCGAATGTGTATTTAAAAAAAGAAAACAAAAACAAAATAATAATCATAAAATAATAAAAGGCAATCGAGTAACAACACAAAAGACGTATTATAGTTTAACCTCAACATCTGCTACGTTTAACAGTTTTCAAGAAACGTGTAATTGCGGTCCAATAAACGTACATGTCCCGACAAATGTATCCTTTTACAGTCTGTAAACTTTATGGTGTAATGTATCATTACATTTAACTCGAGACTATGTAATTATAAAAGTTTGTCTTCGCTAATCTAATAACTTCTTGAATGTAGTATTCTAGTAGTGTTGAGATTATTTGCATGTAATAGTGACTTACCTCTATATGAGTCTTCATTGTCAGTAAATTTGTTACATTTTTAAAAAAATATAATCGTTTAACGATCAGCAGTATGTCATAACAGTTGCGTCGACTTTCTCATTTCCGACAGCCGCCCACATTTCTGGCCCGAAGGCCGTGTGCGTTCTGTTATTTTTTCTCGTAAATGGTGGTCGAGTGCACCGTGAAGGTAGCGTGTTCTTTTGTGGATGAGGCACAATGAGCCGGTTTCATTATGCAGGGCAAAAAGCAACGAAACAGATGTAGTGCGGTGGTGGTACAATAGTTGGAACGCCTGCCGCGGTGTTATCGATCCGACTTCGCTTTGTCAGTCTGATCCACAATGCCGTGACGCTCGTGTTCTTGAACATTTCATATAAATATCTACTATATTCTAAATAAGAAAACAATGGAGACGTCACAGTGTTATGAGCATGCTGTAACGGTATAAAATTGGCATGAGTCCGTCTGTCAGTGGGCATCATCATTATCTTTGCTCCCGGCTGACGCACGCATGCAAAATTACACGCACTTGAACAAACCGATAATTGTTTTAAAATGCGTTTTTATTTTAAACTATTTTAAAATTTCTATTTCGATTTAAGAGTCATATGTGTCTAATGTTTATTTATTTTTTAATTTTAAAATCCTTCTATTTATAAACTGTACTATTGTTTCTGTTTTTAAATTGTTGTTTACAATCACTTTTAACTGTAACATAAGGTTTATAGTAATTATATAGTAGTTGTAATGTGGTACAACAGGATTCTCCCCTTGTCGTCTTCAATACAAGAACCATTACCTGTTCTGATTATTATTTCGGAAGTCAGTTTTACCGATGTAAATTATAAAGTGCAGCTACCGTTGCTCGACGCCCCGAGGTGGATGGCGGCCGTTTCTCGCTGATTTTTTAATTAAAATTCCCCGACGATAGCTGAAAAGTTTGCCACCTCGAGTTCCGAAACTTAAAAGGAAAAGACTGATTGTGTTTTTGGGGAAAAAAATCCTAACTTAATCCTTGAATTGTCGTCAGCAGATTTTTTTTTTTAATAAAACACAAAAGGGTGTTTTTTTCTTCTAACTCGCATGTGTTTTGAATTAAGGATATATTATAGAATGCATTTCTATTATTATTTTTTATTTATGGATAAATAAGTAATTTTTTAACGTAATTAAAACAAACTTTGGATATAAGAGTATCAATACTAATATGTCTAGTAGTAATCTAATAGGTAGTCTGTAGGCATAGATAATATCAGTAAAATAACTGAATGTTAATATTGTATTGTCTACTAAATATAAAAATATTGGTATAATACAAAATTTACAAGTATATTATCTTTCTTCCTAGTATTTATGTATATAGTATTATTATTGTCATTATTATCTTATGTATGTATATATGTAACATGGTGTGTATTGTGTGTAGTTCATATGTTTATCTATATTTGTGTACAAATGCACCTCTCGCTATTTCTCTTCTGCATTGCTCTACATCTCAAAGTTGGTTGCCTGTGTAACGGAACGTGTTATAATACATAAAGTAACACGTGTAACGAAACGCAACTAATGTTAGTTACCAAATAACCTAAGCGCTAATAAAGGCACCTAAGTTTAACAATATTTAATAATCTTTTATTTAACCACACTACAGCCTGGAAGAGATGTCTTCTTAGCGATAAGGCCGCTATCTCCTTACTCGCTTACTCCGTACTATTTTTTCTGTATTATTAAGTAATAAATAAATATATATAATACACAAGTGATAATCATCCTTCGAACTTGACAGCTGACTTCGCAGCACATCCAACCGCCCGAAAACGTCGAATCTTGAAGATGAGACTCGTTAATAGGATTACAATTAAGCTAGGGTTACAAGGGGGTTACGTCATTAAGAAGAGTATGGCAGGGGCTGACGGTGTAAACCAATATTTTTTAAAGATCTCTTATTCAAATTCCTTAGAGGGTATCTTTTTTTCTTTTATCAAAGACTTCAACGGTGTCGAAATACTATTATATTCGTATTAATGTGGTATTGGGAGTTATTTTATGTCAATATAAGTTTATAGTTTGCCTTATTATTTGTAGTAATGTCTAAAATTATCAAATTATCAATTAATTTAAAATATCATACTTGAATTTCGAAATGTTGTGTTAAAAAACAAAATAATAAGTTGTATGAAGTTTCATATTAGAGTGATGACTTAAACACTTACGTGCAAATGCTTGTGGATAATTGCTGCCTATCTTGAGAGAGTTCGTTTATAAGCATATTATAATATAGCCTTTATATAGTAACAGTTTTATTCTTCCTGTATAATAAATTTAAAAAAAGAACAATCTCCAATGGTTCTAGATGAGAGGCATATCTATCAAAGGGCAGGTGGCGCAAGGGCGTAACCTTTAAGAACAGCTGTTCGTATTCTATGATGATCTCTCTCATGCGGACGGTCACGCTCAAATAGCATCTACGGATACAATGAAATGGTGTTTTAGATTTCGTTACGTTTCCATTTTAACTGATTTTTATCTTACACTTATTTTGAGATTTTAACCAAAAAGACGGATAAGTGATGACTGAATAAATTGCTTACTAATTTCCTTAGTGCTTAACGCAAACATGAATTTAACATAGCCGCTGGGTACATAAATAGGGATTAAAGCATCCAATATCTATGATCAAAGTATGGTAATCTCTAGGCTTTGTACGCACCCGTTCCGCTAACTGCCCTCACGGATTCATTGGCTTATTTGAATATTAGGCATTCGAACGTATGTATTAGGAATTCCCGCCTTATTATGCCTCCAATAGGCTAGGCTATATACGAGTATACCTATACAAGTTTGTTCTTTGTTATTTATATTGGCTGAATATTTACTGTTGATTTTCTATTTACTCTTATCGAAATTTTAGGTGTAACTTTCTTCAATAAATAATCAAACAAACATTAAGCAATTAAATCAAGTTAAATTCTTTTTTTTTTTGTTAGGTTTGTTAGTTTCTGTGATTAATAGTTTAATTATGCAAATACTTCTGAGTTATAGATAAAATTAATATGCTTTCATTGTTTTTTGTGCACCTAAGAATATTTTTTATTGTTACAATTTACCTACTTGTATTGATAGCTTTTTATTAGAAAAAAGACTTGATAACATAGGGTAAAACAATGTTAGTTGTCAGTAAGAAAAAAAAAATCAATATCTTATGAAGATTCACCTAAATAAATAATTCAGTTTAATACAAAATATGATGAAATAAAAATGTTTTCGTCAAAAATCTATTTTTCACGTCAAAAATACGTAATACTTTCAATAAGTTTAAGCACCTTTCAAGTCTGCAATTTACGATAAAGGCCTTCAGCTTCACTCCTTGAGAGTTTCGAAATCCGCTGATAAATTACTGTTTCATCTACGGATTTTTGGTATTGGGAATTTCGCGCGTTCCGTTTTAAAGGTAAAGAAAGGTAAGGGGCGACGTCGCTTGGCTATTGTTCTCGGAAATACGACCTTTTCAATGTGTTTGAAGGGTCCAAAGGTATGGATTTCCCAGACTTGTTCAAAGGTAATTCTGTTTGGTTAGGGTATAAAGCTTACGGGACAAAGTATTTTTGACCTCCTAAATGAAAGTTTAACTAAAAGGGAGGGAATATACCATAATATGGACCTAATATAAATATGATTAATTCAAGAATTACATTAAAAACTTTAGTATCATAGTTTTCATTTAATGCAGTCTTTCCCAAAGTGGGCGATAACGCCCTCTAGTGAGCGCTGGAGGCCTAAAGCGGGGCGGTAAGGGTTTAATTAAAACGCTACGCTACAAAATAAGTGATTGTCAAAGTGGGCATTAGACGAAAAAGTTTGGGAACCTCTGATTTAATGTAATGTGTTGTGTTTCTATATTTTATTCATCAGGTCAGATTTTGCAAGCGTAACGTGGCGTGGTCCCGTGCCCGTGGGATTGATAATCCCAAATTCCCATCGGCTGGACACCCGGGTCTTTTTAATTTGAACCCCGCCCGCTGTGAACGGATTATCCGAACCGAAGAGATGCAATTAGTTCCCGGTTATCTTTCTGTATTATTTTGTTGTCATGCTAGGTTATTTGCAGGTCGGACCGCTTTTTCTAAGATTAACGCGCGGAATGCTCCGTATTGACAATTTTATGGCTAGGGATAATCTAGGGGTTTATATTTCTTATTAAATATTTGCTAAGATATAATACGACACATGAAGCTATAGTTTCGATGAAATTGAACAAACATTTCACGTTGAATTTATATTAAGAGGAGCGTAAAATTTAAACCACACAGCCCGCAGGTAAAGTAAACAAGCGGTCCGGTTGGTAACAAACAAACTTTTTCAGTTGAAAATTTTACATAAACAAGGACCGCCAAGTTCGTTACATCAATGTAGCCGCGACAACGCCCTCTTTGCTCGGGTCGCGGGGGAAAGCCACCGTAGGGCTGTTTATAATTCGATTGGATAGCCAAGTGTATCCAATCGATTGCTTAAATAAAATGCATTCATCATGCAGTTTTGGTTATTTTTTTAATTTAAATTAAATTGTTATAATAACTAAATGTGTATATAAAACAAAATTGTAGTGATAATTGTTATTTCATTTATTATATGAACAATGTCAGATTCGAGTACTATGGTTTTTGAGTAATTAGGAACGTCACTGAGGTGATAGAAATCTGACTCTAATATCTTTATGGTATTTTTTCCATTCGTCATCATGACATACATGAAAAATATATCGACTGTTCATAGGTAAATTAACGGTTACATCACTAGTGTTCTAGTGCTATTCATTTTGTTTCCCACTGGATGGTAGCGGCGCGATGTCCTCGCGAATTGGTGAAACATCAAAAGCTAATTGTAGCCTCGTGGGAACTCGACGCGGTGTAAACTTTTCCTCGCTGCTTTTTTTTACCTTTTGGCTTGTGCTTTATTGTTGGCATTAACGACGTTTTGTTTCGCAAATAAAGGGCGCTAGATGAAGTTTTAATTTGTATTTTTATTTTATTTATATCTATATATGTATGTATGTGAGCATTGTGGCGAGACTAGCTTGCTAATGTTTAGTAAAATCGGAGTCAATGAAATGAAATGATAACATGTAATAGATATAAACGAGATAGCATGCTGCAAATAGTCTTAAATAATCTTCAAAGTACCAAGTAAATGTATGAGCATCCTATCTATTCCCTTTCCCCATTATTATAGAGGTTAATCTCGTCTAATAGAATTCTAGTGTTTTATAATATACAAATAATTCTTTCATAGACATCACATTGTCAGAATATTATTCGAAATGTATGTATGAATATTGAATAATATCGACCCTTTTTTTATTATACAATTTAAAATGACGTCATTGTTTGCCCCCCTCATCTTCTAAAGTTATATGTCCGTAGCACGTGCTCTATTTTGATCTGTTATCATGATTTAAAGTATATAATTGTTAAATAAGGAATTGTTTTATTATTTATATTCTTTTGTTTTTTTTTTTGTTATTCTGAGTTCATAGTATTTTAATAATTAACACTTAATAGAATACGTAATAAAAACTACATATATCTATCCACATAGCTAAGTACGTGTTAAAATTAAGAAGGAGTAGGAATTTCGTCCTAATTAATTTAGGGTATAAATAAATCATTTTCATTTATAAAGAGCTACCTACCTAGTCGAAATATACATTGGCTCGCAATCAATAGCTCTCTGTTTAAAATTTTCAATGCAACAATGTGGTCTGGTTTTTGTAACACAATGGCTTAATATTCGCGAGCATGATTTTAGTAATTTAAAAGACTTCATGCGGCTTACTGTCGCACTTATTTCGATTTTTATTAGTAAGAAAGCTTTATAGCAGCCATTCTCAGAGTGTGCTCGGCGGTGCACTAGGGCGAAAATACTGCAAAAAAAATACCTACCAAAGATTATAAGGTTATATCTAATTTAAAAACAGTAATACGTACTTAATTATTTGTATAAATATTACATTGAAATAGTTTTGAAAAAAAAAAATATTTAGGGTTTTTCCTTCGTCAAAAAAGTTTGAGAACCGCTGCTTTATAGGTATTGTGGTCGCTGCGTATACTCGATATTTAAAAATATATATTGTTAGTATTACACGTTGCCTTTCAAAAGTTATGCACAAGAGCTAGAAGGGCCTATGCGAAATAAAGTTTTTAGATTTTTATTTTACAATACAAAATCACATTTAGATTATAATCTCATGTAATGAGTTAAAATGTTGCTTTTTGTTTTTTTTTAAATCATCCCGTTAATAAAACTTAACATGTGTCGCATCGTGCGATTGTTATGCTAATCGCGAACGGCGTGCGTGGAGATTTTTGCCAAATAATAGAGTTAGTTCAGTGCCCGTAGATCGATAAAGCACCATCTGTCCAGCTCTCGTGGCCCCCTATGTGTGCCCTTTGAAGGAATAAACAGAAATAATAATTATCATTGTAAAATGTACTTGCTATGGGTTATTTTATATGTGCTTATATATTACTAGCTGTTGCCAGCGATTTCGTTCGCGTAGTAAAGATTTTTGTTTTGTACTTTTTTCACACTTTGGGTTACATTATCGAAGTTTTCATACGGATCCCTAACGTTTTTGAAAATATTCTATAGCCTATTTATGTTCATCAGGGATAATGTAGGATTCCAATGGTAAAAGAATTTTTGAAATAGGTCCAGTAGTTTCGGAGCCTATTCAATACATACAAACAAACAAACAATCAAATGTTTTCTCTTTACAATATTAGTATAGATGCGTAGTGCAACCTTGATATAATGATACTGAAGGGAATCAGAAAATAATTCGTTATATCAAGTAATTTGTTACAATGAGGTTCGTTATGCAGGCAGAGGTTAGGTTTGGTCTACGCTTCGTTTTAACACTAAAAAAAAATATTAAATCTCGGCTTTACATAGGTACTAATTTGCCTTCCCTGTTATAGGGAACGATTTCGATAAATAGAGGTAATTAACGCTTTCTTTTTATATTTTACAAAGATTGAAAATTCGTTATAAAAAGGTTTTTTATAACGGGCGGTCCTAGGGGATTTCGAAAAATTCGTTAAATCGAGAAAATCGTTGTATTGAGGGTCGTTACATTAAGGTTACTCTGTATTTTGAAATTAGACCTCTTAGCTAGGTTAAAAGCGAGAAGTAGGTAGGTTTGAAAATTGGTAATTTTAATCGAAATTATTTATGGTTTTGAACGGGAACAAAAGGTATTTTAAATTGCATTCAAAATGTTTAGCAAGCCAATATTTACTGATGTCTCACAATCCGCCCCCGTTACGATGAAACATCACCGCGGGTGTCCTCACTATAGCCCAATATTGTATTAATAAGGAAAAGTTTGAGCTTGAGAGTGAGATTTTGACCTGTACTAGGACCCTTCCGCTATTTATTTAAATAATGGGTTTACTTATAATTGAAATGTGTTCTAGAATAATAATATTAATAAAAAAATATACTTAATTTGATGTCATAATCAGGGCATAAAATAGAAGGTCAAATTTTAAGGGTCAAAATATAACTTTTTGTATTAAGGGTCCGCGAACAATGATATTTAATTCGCGGATAAGAGTACATTGTTTAGAAAAGAAGGGTACGTTTTAAGGGATGAAACGTACACGTGCGCTCGTGTTAACTAAATAAATAAGAGTTTTGTAGATCTTTTGCCTATAATAACTTTTGGTTTTCTTTGGTGTGTTTAAAGGGTCATTAATTGTCATATACAAATTACTTTTATTAGGATAATTTACAAAGAAGCGTCTTATACACTGTAATAAATTGTATACAGTTTTCGCCATTGACATTGAAAGTAAATTGTATTAGTTCGCGAATCGGCTGCTATTTGTTGAATTATATATATTGTTATAATATAAAAATTTATACAACAAAAACTCGCACTGGCCGGTTGAGTAATATAATCTCTTTCAAATAGAAAGTTAAAGCGAGTCAAATGAGCTTTAAAAGACGTGGAAAATTACTAATATATCCACAATAAATTCGAATAGTAAAAGCAAGCGATCCTCGACTGTGGACGCCGAATACATTTACATAATCTACGAGATATTCTTCAATGCACGTGCACTGTATTTGATGGTCACGCGACGGCATACGCTCCGGTCCACACAATAAATAACCCTTTTATGGGAAATTAAAAAAAAAACTATTGTTATATCGCGTAGCCCCTGTTACCGATGTATTAAAGCACTCTTTTCTATGGCTAATATTTGAATGAATTGTATATTAACAGATTTCGGTAAAGTTAAAAAAAATTGGCGATTTTTTTTTACAATTAATAAAACTTTTATTCATGTTTTTTTTTCTATAACCAACTTAATGGAATCGTAAATAAATAAAGACTATGAAATTATATTATGTCATAAATAATTAGGCTAATTTTGAATCAAAATTATCGTAAGACTAATTTCTGTTCCCATGTTTTCATATAAATGCTGATGATACCTTGTGGTTGCAGCGTGGATCTGATCTAATTTTAATTCTTGTGAATTATGTATTATTGCGAATTATGTGACATGAATTGTTATTTACTTTTTTCTGAATGAAAATTCAGTTTTTTTTTTGTTATTTATTTTATGTACAGGCTATGATTGAGGAGTTTCTCGTGGTCTTCTTCTCGTCATACGCCTTTCCGAAGCCATTATAGAATCCGACGATGAGCAAGCGCACGCCTTTAGTGCCTATGCTAATAAACGATTTTCATTTCATATTTTATTTCATGCTACTCGAGAAATATGTTGACTGATATTGTTTTTTTATCATGCCAAATAAACCTAGTTATAACTTGACTTATATCTAGTAGATTTACTAATTAAAGTTAAGTCCGCATGTTAAATTGGTCCCGCAGGTCGAATGCGTAGAGTAAGAAAGTTTTACACACATCGTAATATCCCAGAGTGTTCCAACCCCACTCGGGCTGTTCACACAGCAACCCCTTGTTCCCGCGCCCCTCTTGACACCCGGCCGTCACTATATTGGGTTACCAGGGCCCGAGTGGAGTTAGGGTGAGTCTCGATTTGGGCGGGGCAAGCTTCACTATCGACTGATTATTATCTGACCGTTTATCGATTATCGATTATACTACATATCATTTCGAGGTTGAATGTAAATATGTATTATGATGGTAATGTCTTGTTATATTATATAATATATATAGAGGAATACGCAGGTAGTAGAAGAAAGAAGAGAACATATTGACAAGTAACAATGGTTTACGAGATAATGACGTTGACATAAACTCGCGTGTTGTAAATGTCAATTCGAATTATTCTACGATAAACGATTATATAATTTCGTTACCTAATAAATGGATCGTTTGAATGCTAAGGCCAAGGTCATAGACCTTAAAAGTTTCATGAACGTGTTTTGTTTATCGTTCAAAGAACACGGTAACAGAAAAACCACGTGAGTAAATACTAATTCGGAACTGAATAATACAAGTGTATGGAATATTTTATTGTATTTATTAAAAATTAGGTGTCTTATACTACTTATACGCTTCGTTTAATATCGATATATATTTATCGATAATTGAAAACGTGCACATCACTATCGCGAACCCTCGTCGTGTTACAATATAATACCATACTAGGTTTCCTACTTCAATTACTGTAATAACTAGCTATTGTGCGGACTCATTACAGGCATCTAAATTAAACAGCTTGTAGTTGACTTTTTTTTTAATTACTTTTTTAAAAGTGGAAGGAGTCGCAGCTCCATAATGAATTGTCGACTAATAATAAAAATATTTCCAAATTTAAATATGAATTGAAGATACATATAATGGGTCTGGTATAATACGATATAGTATATGTACGTTATGTTTATTTATAAATTTTATATCAATTAAGTGAATTTTTTGAACCTTTAAAAAAATCCTACTTGCTTATAAATATTGAGTTTCATCATAGGTACGATATCTATGAAGAGTATGCTTAAATATTAGTGTTTTAATTGATACTTTTACTCAAAGAAAATATTAGATATTTTAACTAAATTTTTAGGTATATTGTAACTAAACGCTCGTTAAATTACATATGGATAAGTTGAAAGCCCACCCCTTATTATAATGTTAGCGGTGTCAAATTTAAAAACAAATAAATCTATGTTGTGTTAGATAGGGCAATTATTAAAACAAAACATTTTTTAAATTTATTTCAACAAAAAAAAACATTATCACTCCTTGGAACACAAAACGCATATGAAGGCAGACGAAATACGAAACGTCTGCGTTTGGTTTCAGCTAATTCAATAAACGAAACGTTGCCAATTATTCTAGTCCATTATACATCCCATTAATTAATGTCTGCGAGCGTCGAAAGTGCCATTAAAATAACAGTTTTTGAGTAAATACTTTAGCCAAATTGAAGGGGTTTTCCGCATTAATCATTGCAAGACTCCTCTGCCTCTCCTCGGGGATACAACGTTCGTGGCTTTCGATATAACGTCGCTACCTACAGTGATATTGCTGGATTTACGATGTTGCCCACAATCACGATTTAGGGTCTGTACACAATCTATTGTTATTCACCTTATATAGAATTGAATATGATGAATTTCTTGTTAAAAAGTAGAAATACGGGAGATAAACATGTTTGACGAAAATTGTTAATTGACCGTGAAATATTTTGTCATAACAAACAAACAATGCGTAAACAACAGGAAGCAATAGAGAATAATAACAAATATTCTCACTAATACAAGTTTATTCAGAAGAATTATATCGTTATATGCTGAAGAGACGGATCAAAATAATTCCACGTGGAACGTATTACCTTAAATGTTGAGCATTTTCCCTGGTAATTTGTAACATAGGTCGTCATTTCGGCGCCGAGCGTGACCATTATCAACCTCAACGATCTGGAATCTCAAGAAAAATTATCTAAACCTGTTAGTCAGATTCACACAGTAGATGAACCGCAACACCAACCCTATTGGGATTCGATGCAGTGATCGTCAGGATGGTGGGAGCACTATTTATTTTTAAAAATTGTTACTTATATGAGACCACGTGGTCTGTAAAACGATATAACGTTCTAAAATATTAATAAATACTATATCTATTGACTATATTATAGTAAGTAGCACTGGAAACTTGGTATAGCCACCTTGACGTTCATTCGACAAGGGTTTTCGTCTGATTGCTCATTAATCACGAGCGCTGCCTGTAATTACGGCACCGACGCTCGAAGCTCCACAGGGTTGCCTTAATTTGATTTTAAACCTTAGAAAATAATGCAATACGAAAGTCATCTTGGAGGTGCACTGTTCATCGCCCTTGTGTATTTTAATATCTATGTGTACATACTCGCACAACCACGACCAGACAGACGCATATTAATTTCATTAGTGTAACACCCTCGAGCTCGTATCTTCGTCAAATACTAAATTATTATATGTCCTGAAGTCACGGGCAATATTCCACGTTAAAAGATAGAGCCTCTTTTGAACTACAATTAAACATTTGCATTGGTGATATAAATTATTTTGCACCCAAGCATCAACTGCAATACGTAATAAAAAAGGGTAAATTCCATACTTCATACAAGTTTATTGCCTTCGACACGAATGCATATCAAATCCCATATATTTTGCTGTGTGCCATACATCTCTTTTATTACGTCTTTCGTAAATAGACAAGCGTGCGATGATTTATCATCATTGTCAGAGTCGACTGACTCCCTTTAGCATCACCTGCCATTCAAACCGGATATTATAAATTACTGAAACTTCTAACCCTTGAGTTGGTGTGGTGTATTGTCCACTCGCGACAATATAAACAACCGTATGTTTAACTAAAACAGTTACAATTTCTCTCAAAACTTGCGGACAAACTTCCATGATATGTTTAAGTTTTGCAAATAAACCGGCAACGTTGCTTCGTGCTAATATTTTGATATCTGCAATGTTATTTGTAATATTAACGGAAACTTTGGTCGTATTTACAACAATAATATAAGTACTTAAAATTATAATCCTCTTCAAAGATACTAGCCCTATATAAATAGTTGGTTATGAGTAAACGTTACGAAAAACAGTTGTCATGTAGTTTTGGGCCATAAATACTGATTTACTTAATCTGTCGTGGTGATAACTTAAACAAATTGAACGAGTCAAAAGAGGATTACATTGAAGTTAGTTTCAAATACAATAGTTCTTTACGCGGCACCTACAAACGAGAGGCTAATAAATTTGGTTAGCGGCATTCATTAAATCCGAACACGATACTCTGATAAATATAGAAAGCAATAAATACCTCACAACAGAGTCGCATAGACAAGACAAATGTTAGGGGGTATTGAGACACGATTCTACCATCCTCTGGGGTTATAACGTCCTATATCTTATGTCCTAAATTAAATTAAATGCGTGTAAGAAAGCTACATACATACTCTTGATAATGATTTTTGTTTCATAGTTGCTTTACTCTTTTACTTTCCAACGAATACTTAAATCACCAATTTTAATTATTATTATTGTATTGTATTTCTAACACAGTCTGTTATAAAGAGGCTCTAGATTCCATTCCCGGTCGGAAACAAATATATGATTTAGGTCTAGATTTAGGTCTTATATCCACGTCCTGGTATTAATAGAGTATCTTGGTCCTAGTATATACTCATTTCCTTCATACATGTTCTATGCTGTGTAAAAATAATAAATTACATTTATCATAGTCAAATAAAAAAAAGTTGAAATGAAGAACTAAAGGTGTAGTACCTACTTACAAATTTGGGATTAAGCACTTCCACGAAGGAAGCATTCTAACAATGAAGCTAAACTTTAAAGTGTAAAAAGTTTCGACTAGCAAGCATCCTTCCGCCTGGGATGCCTGTCGTGCAGGAACATCTTGGCAACTTTTTGCTTTGTTCAAGTAAGAGTATCATCTACCTAGTTTGTGGTGTTATATTATTTCTATCATAGCTTCGCTTCGGCGTCGTTTTAAATACACTCGTAAAAGCTAATTTTATTCGTGTCCGGATGTGATATCTGATACCGTTTCTTTTATTTTATTCTTGAACATGTTTCGCTGGATTCGTTATCTTAACTTAATTAAAATATTATGTTCTGTTTGCTGTATTTTGTATAATAATATCATGCTGGATTTAATCATAGAGTCGCAATAGGTTTTGTTTTTGATTTATCTTATAAATACTATGTTTTATTAAGACTAGAACTACCAGTCGGCCAATATGACCTATTTTCACCAATAGGTGAAAATGACCGGATGACTTGTACTTGCAAAGTATTAAGTATAATTCAATAAATTTATTGTAGAATTGTAAAAAAATAGAATCGTTTACAAAAAATAATGAGTAAGGTTCTACATAAAAGTCTTGTGAAGAATTTTTGAAACCGGTCATGTTGCCCAGCTGGTAGTTCTAGTGTTAACTAAATAACAAAAGAAACTAAAGTGAGTTGTTTCTTTAAACACAATTTTTATTACATTGTCAAACGAATCTTCAACTACCCTAACTATAAGCTCATTATGTCGTCTAGGGGTAGAACCACCACTATCATGCTTAACATCCGTGAAGTCGCCTAGTTACGTTTCAGGATACTTCCATATATCGAGAGATATGTATGCCCTGTTAATCTGGACGGTATATCTGTCTCCTCCAATCTGCACAAGAAGATTTACCTCATCTCTGTTGATCGATTTTTATTTTGACATAAAATTTTTTAAAACGCCGAATTTTAATTTAATCCATCTGGGGGCTCAAGCGTGAGACAAGAAAAGGGTGTCGAATGTACTAGCAAATGCTACTTAGGATTCAGCCCGTGTACCACCCAGCCGGTCTGTCCCCCTCAATAAGGCTCTACCGCTTCCTGCTATCCCAGCACAACAGACCCGAGATCTGTATAAAAATGTACATTTTTATCTGTTTATATATTTTTATATTTGTTCTGTGAAATCTATTCTTTTATTTTAAATGTCGTTATTGTTCTGTTTCAGGTATGCAATCCAATCCTTCATTGTCGAAGTGCACAAAGGTTAGTCGTTTAACCAAAATTAATTAAAATTAACATTGCTACTTCGATGTGGTAGTGAGAAAGTCGATATACCTATTTAATAGAGCCGCTTTTTTCTTGGAATTATAAATTATTGAAATAAATAAATGAATAACAATAAATATCCCAAATAAAGCCTATATAATGTTAGTTCTATGCACAATGTTGTTTGTTGAATAGTAATAAATTTCTAACGATATCGATATCTAAATGCATCAGAATAAGTTGTCTAAGGTCAACGGCAGTGAGGCGCGCAGGTACGGCTCGTCCCGGAGTTTTTTTTGTGGTGATCACTCCCTCCCTGCACGTAACTACCCGCATTCTTCCACTGCGGGTACAAACTAACTCACACATGGCTCGAAACACCGCTACCGAATTTCACACGACGTTACTTAATCTTGGTCTTAGGCCTGTATTCAGAAATTACACTGAGTTAGAGTTCAAAACTCCAAATGTCACTCAGCCATACGAAACAACATAGACCAATCATACGCTTGAAAAAAGCACGCCAACGCTTTTTGACCAATGATAATAATCCGTTGCAATTGTTTACTGTCACCTAGCTGTCATTACGTTCTGTTACACGCATTTATAATAAATCGTTTCAATCGTTACTTATCAAAATATAAATAACAAAAAGAAGAAAAAAAATATTTTAATTATTGTCTAATGGTTGTCATATTTAAAGATTTTTTATTTATTAGTAAATTTTTTTTCTGCATAAAATGGAATAAAATGTATTTAAGTAACGATCAGGTGAAAAGATGCTTAATATTTTCACAAATCAAATGAACCACTAATAATGTATAAAGCGATTCAACATATGAACGATAAGATCGCGACAGAAACGAGATTCGAAATGAATCGATTAAAATTCACAGCATGGGGATAAATGGAAAGGATAATAAACCGGATTGTATGAGAATTTGGCAGAGGAAGTGATGGGTCTAATTCTATCGCAGATAAAAAGACTGTCGAATGAGGCGACAAAATTCAGTTATTCTAATTAAGTAATCAACGTCAAACAATTTTTTTTTTGCATGGAATGTCGCTAAGTTCAGAAGTGAAGCTTAAGATTATGAATGACTCGGCCAGTGGAGCTAATCGGACGTTTCTCAGGCGATACGCAACAACGATCACGCTCCGTATAATTCATTCTCATCTCGTGATAAATATCCTGCAGAGTTACTCTTTAATATTATCTCGAGTACAATCGGAGAATATGTTATATTTCTTTTGTATTTACTTTGTGTTATAAATACGTGTATTATAACAGCGATAGTGTATTTAATTTGCTTGGTTATTGATTTTAAAATAGAAATTTGTATCGCGTATATGTACGAAATCGTTTTTGATTTAAAAGGAAGAAAGAGTATACGAATCAGAAAATCCCCGTAATTAACATTACCACATCACATTTACAAAAATAATATTAGTCAGGGTTTCTTTATTGTTAAGTCGCGATACAAAAAAGTGTGTTTCTTTGAAATCACTACAGATGCGTCACCTAAAAACGGAAATGGTTTAAAATAACGTGCCCGGATGATACTTGTAATTCAAATCTGCGATCACATTATGAATTGTAAGCACTTGTATAATCGCAGCCTTCCTTTTGGGGTCGTCGGAACATTAGATGTCATTACGTTCAATAATAAAAGTGTTCGTTTGTTTGTTTTGTATTTAAATTTATATTGACACTACGAGTTTGTATTGAAAATCATGATTGAAATAGAATCCGTGTTTATTGTCTATTTTGGGATTGGACGCGACGAAAATTTGCTCCGAGCTTATATTTAATAAGTTATCGATTTTGGAAAAGCAATACGTTGCGCTCGTGTTACAGATTATAAAGTAGAGATGGAAATTTATATACCTACCTATAAAAATAATTCGGTCTTCAATATAGACATTATATCTAAAGATGAATGTGACAACCGCATGGTCTAGTAATGAATAGCAAATGAATGAATTATGAGTAATATTTGTAGTAACGCGTGTATAGTGTTAGTGTGTATCCGGCGTAATATTGTGTGTGGGAAAATGCATTATGTAGTCGGCGGGCGCTAATTCCTCAGCCCGTATGCGTCAGAATTTCGTGTAGCGGTAGTTGAACTCTTGGAAAATATATTTTTTTTACATTATCTATACTTCAATACTAATATTAAAAAGGGGAAAGATTTGTAACGAATTGGCTCAAAAACTACTGGACCGATTTCAAAAATTCTCTCACCATTTGAATGCTACATTATCACTGATCAATATAGGTTATATAAATTACAGGAAAATAATAAGGATTCTTACTAAAACTACAATAATATTAACCCAAGTATGTTTTTAAAATTGCCATAAAAGGCAGGCGTCGTTGAAATATGAAACATCATTAAATTTCATAGTACTTTATATCTTCATTACTACGCGAACTACGCTAGTTAATTATGTATCTACAATAAATTGCGGATAAATAAAATGGAATGGCCATCGCAGCTCTTAACTCGTTGTGCTATTGTGTGCCTTGATCTCTAACACTTAAATGCATACGTTATAACAGTATTGTAAAGATGCTTGTGAAGTCAAGTAGCATGCAGTCGTGGTATTTGACGTGTCATGCTCTTATGAGAAAATAAACATTAAGAAAAATGTATTAGATTGTATAATTCTAAACGTCTATTGAGTTGAGGGTAAAAAGAGAGGGGCAGGGGGGGATATTTTATTGTATTCCGGATGTAACCGGATTAGTTAATTTATCAAATAATTTGAAATTATTTAGAGTGAATGTATTTATGCAGTGTTAATTAAACTGCATAGTGAAGTGAAAATGCATAATTGGCCTTCATGAAAAGGAGGTCGCGCAACAAATGCATAACGTCATCTCTTCCTTATTAGTTCCACTGAACGTGCAATTGTGAAGGTTTTTGCTTGTCCACTATATAATTTTCATCTTTAATTTTTTTTTTTGCATAATAACAATTATTTCTTTTAGAATTAAATACGAGTCAAGGTTAGTTAGGACTGCACTTTTAGTATTGATTGTGCATATATATTTTTTTAATTTCACGTTTTGATGCTGAAAAACACATTAAATAACGTGTGTAGTCATTCGACTTATTATAGCTTCTGTGAATAGACGTATTCCAAGGTTTAAACTTGACATTGTATCATTATCAATGTATGGTAACGGATCACCTTGTCACTGGCCACTGCGTTTCTATTTTAAGAAATGGTATGCATTTGTTTTTTCATCTTTGTTACTCCGAGTCATCTTATTAATACATGTATTTGTATATATACAGTAATACCCGCTTTACGCGAACCCCGTTATGTGCGGTTTCACTATAACGCGACATTCAAATATATTATTAAATTACGCGAAAGAGTGCGTATAAACATAATCTAGTCATCAACTTCTCTATGGTCGCGGGAATTTCAGTTAACGCGATTTTTTCCAGAACGTATCCCTCGCGTAAAGCGGGGCATTACTGTACACACAGTTATATTAATTCATTGATATCTGTTTATTGTATCAACTATTAGCAATTTAAAATATATTAAAAATTATTCAATCAAAAGTAGTGTTTTTTTTTGTGTGTTATCATCGTGTTCGTCGTTTAAAAGTCAATTCATGCAGTCACATTTTCCATAATACTTATTCGAAATAGAACGTAAATCGAAAGCTAGTACCTATTTCCAGTCCAGGGCCAACGCGACCGGTGCCTTTATTCTGCATATGTTTTGATTTCAAAGGTTCACTTTCAAATTGTTTTCACGATATATTATTTCAGTCTAATTAATTGATAATTAATTATTATTCTTGTATTAGAATATTTATTTATTTTTATTATTTTATTTATTTATTTATTATTAAAGTAAAATAACAGTATACTTTTTCAATGGCCCCCACACTAGGACTGTCATGTGGAACCCATCACTTAACTATAACTATATAATACAATTTTTATTATTATTATTTTTTATTAATAAACCTTTTCCAGTCGTACAATTTGTTTAATTTGTCTTTTTTATTTTCTATAACGAAATTAAATTGTATTTGAATCGGAATCGAGTTCCCTTTTAAGAATAAACAGACATCGGTGCCAGTAGATGTGCAGCGACCGGCTTCACCAAGGCCGGCAGTTTTGCAACGAACTGCAGTCGTTGCATTAGATGTTGCGGTTTCCAGATACAAGCATTAGAATCGCAGTTTACCTATGTAACTGGATAATTGTGTAACTTTGATTAATCGTATTGTATTAGTTTATTCATTTATAAAGCCTATCTACAAAATTACATTATGACTATATATATATATATAAGTGAATATTTGTTTGTGTGTGCTTTATAGAATCGTAAACTATGCATTTGATCATGTGATGATCTTTAGCAAAGTTGTGCTGAGTCCACGAAGGTTTCTGAATTGGTACGCCCAATTTTCGACAGATGGCGCCACTAACATTCCAATGAATTTCATATATTGCCGTGACAGTTCATGACAGCTCACATTGAACAGGCAATATTGCAATAAAATGACTCAAAATTAATTAAATATTTGTGTAATGTCTTTCCTTCAAATTTATTTTAGATGGTGGCATAGCAACGCGCGCAGGGTACAGCTAGTCTAGTATATTATAAAAAGGAGCACTATTATACAAATTAAATGAAATTTTAATTATAGGATAGGACGGCATGCTCAAGGTGATAAAGGGATAGATACTACACTGCTAATAAAATTAATTTAGATGTTACATAATAATGAAAATATATATAGATTGATAATAGTTTGTAATAATGAGTGTATTCAATTATAGTCATTGATTAACGTATAATATAGAGGGAAACAAAGCTGCGTTCAATATTTCCTAATAAATTACAAACGTCAACACAACAATAATACTCAAAATTCAAAACATGATTAAGTGGGAGCACTTATTGTATTTACGAGCGTATTTCTTTTTGCACCAAGGCAAGTATTACCATTGCTTAGCTTCAAATTTCTCGTTGTATTATTAGGTATGGTTTCTGTTCGACTTTTAGGTTTTGACCTAACTATTCCTCCTTTCAATGATAGATATTTGCCCACTATGCATAATACCTATATACCTGTTAATGTAATTTCATATCGAAATAAAGAAGAAGAGGAAAGGGTTTAACTGTATAATTCAGATTTAAAAAAATAAAGGTCAAAAATTAAAGGTCCAATTGTACCTTGCCCCATATTTGAGTTGTTGACAGGTCCTACTCATAAACCTGTTGTGATGACGTCGTAAAGTGCTCATTATTTGAAACCGTGCACATGACCGAGGTGGACTGATTTGACTGGGTACCGAACTGAAATACGAGATTGGGTCATGTTTCTTAATGGAAACTGACTAATAAAATGAGCTTTGTACGCGTATAATTTTAATTTTATCCAATGTAGAATTACTAGATTTATTTTGCAATATGTGTGGGTTTTATATATGTATATATACGAATACAGTTAACTATCAACTTACAAAAGATATTTGAGGGTTTGCATTGTAAGTTTTTAGATTGGAAAAATTTTACAGACATTCTTAATTATGTGGCCAACACTATACATATTAATAAAGATAATAATAAAAAATACTCAGCGTTCTGATTCTTCTTTCGAGAGATTTAACACTAGAAAGACTGAACTTTAGTATATATGTACTTATATCTAGGTATAACGCATATGTATATACCGGAAATGAAGGAGGGGGAGGTAACTACTATTATCAATAACCGCATTTGCATGTCGTACAAAAAGTCACAAAATTCTGTCATTATATACATAGTTGTTTTTCTAATTGAAATCAAAAAGTAGTCAAAATGACTTCTTCGGGCAATCTAGTGTTAAATGTCCTTTGTGTGGGGCGAAATAATGTAAAAAAAAAGAAGAAGAAATGAAGAAGATTGAGAGACAAGTCGTTTGTTTTTTCTCTCTTCTCCTTTCAAACGTTGTTATTATAAACATTAATAAAGTTACCCTAATGCAAATATTATTCATGAGACCGCCTACATTATGTATGGTAACTTGCAAGTAAGGGACAAGGCATAATTACCCAAATATATCTTTTTGTTATTTATATAATTCATTTAATGTGCGTTTCGGGAATTATAAAAAAACGCATCGTATGATTTATTTTTAAAGAGACCTGAGTGAAAGTAATGAACAAAAATCCATTATACCGGCTTGAGGAGACGAATGTGCTCTATTCAACTACTTACTAGCTAATTCCAAAACGCGACTAAGTCACTAATGGGCTAATTACCATCATCAGTCTGCCTGCCACTCTCTGGTATATCACTTAAAAAACGAATGAGACTTAAATAAAATTTATAAATAAACATAACGCACATAGACTATATCGTATTATACTAGAATATTTACTACACCATTACAAGACACTCAGACCCATTATATGTTTCTTCAATTCATATTTAAATTTGGAAATATTTTTATTTATTGGCACTTAACACTTTTTATAAATTTTTGTAGTTTTAGAAGTAATATATTTATTTGAACAAAATCACATATATTAAACATATATTTAGTAGGTACCTACTTTTGTTTACATTTTTACATTTAGTAATTCCTGGGGTTCTCAACTAAAGCCAAGCTAAATATGGTAAAAACGTTCTATTGATAATGTGAAATAACTTCTAAAAGAACAGTCAAAATATCAAAACAAACGACAACATTAATAGTAAAACATGACAACAATGTTGTCTTAGACATTCGAAATGTTTGTCACAAATGCTGAGACAAAGGATATTGAATCGTTCACCGCATTGGAGACACCAATCCCTTGCGGCTTGTGTAACATCGCTTTGTGCAACGCCTGCCTAGCTTTGCTCTCAGACCGTCACTCCCTAACACTGTGGCCCAAGTTTGTTATTATGCATCCAATTAATTGCATGTGTTCAAAATAATCAAATAATTACATTAATACCTCTCTCCTTCTGAATAATATTTGTACTATATTTATATCTTGATTATAAATATTCCTAAATTGCATTGACCGATACTAACACTGTTTCTCCTATGACAATTGGTTATCAGAAAGAAATTACTTTTAGTGATAAGGTCGCCAATTGCTCCAATTTGTTTCTTATTTGTTAAATTGTAGTTATTTTTAAAGCAATAAAGGATTTATTATTATTAATATATGACGTCCCAATTGAACTCTTTACTATTATTGTTAGTATTTGTAAAGAAAAGTGTTTATTAAAGAATTTATTTAAAA
The DNA here is from genome assembly GCA_028551675.1 of Tineola bisselliella. Lineage (NCBI taxonomy): Eukaryota > Metazoa > Arthropoda > Insecta > Lepidoptera > Tineidae > Tineola > Tineola bisselliella. The sequence goes on from JAPWLS010000931.1 coordinate 51,362, forward strand.
TTTAATATGTTTTATTTGAAGGGTCACACGGTCTCGGTGAGAGGCAAAAATTATGGACCAATTAGAATGAATCTCTAACCAAAGTTTATTAGTTTGTACTCACCGCTCGACCAACTTGTTATCTCAGACTTAAAGTCCTCCTCGTTGCGGTTTACTTGTTGAACGTATTCTATTTAACAATTTAACTATCTAAAGGAAGAACGTATTTATCTCTAGTAGTATGCATTTATTGCTTGTTACGAAATTTTATATTACGCGGTTGATTTTAATGAAATGAAATGAAAATCGTTTATTAGCATAGGCACTATTAAGTCGTGAGCTTGCTCATCGTTAGACTCTACCATGGCTTCGGAAAGGAGTATGACGAGAAGAAGACCACAAGAAAACCGTCAATCATAGCCTGTATATGAAATAATTAACAAACAAAAAAACTTATTTGTTTTTATTTTATAATTAATAATATGTAAGACCAGACACATTGTTTTGATTAAATTGTTGAACTATCTTTACAGCCATGTCTTGTTAAATGACGTGTAAAAATATTGATGTTTTTAGTAAGATAAAATGCTATTAAGAATGTAAAAAGAAGAGGGGTATACAGTGGAAATGGGTTACATTTGCTCCTCAGTCACCAGATGTCGGACTAGGTAACCATACACACAGATACTAAAACAATCAAACACGGTACCGCTCGTACAGTGATTATGGTATTGTGCGTTCCATACGTGATTGACGTGACCCTCACAATATGTATATGAAGCGATTATATCGGTCGTTTACTCGGGAATTTGACTTACAAGTGAATGCTTGCAGTTAGAATGAATGGGCTGTAACAGGGTACGTTTTGACGCGGTCATCGTCCGCCCGGTGCACCGCTCACTGGAGGCGGTGTCGCGCTCCGATGACGTCGATGCTTATCGTACACTACACAATTAAAACGTTGTTTCGCGACTTGTTGCGTACTACCCTCACTCGCTTGGGCGACTCGCGATTTTATAATGAACCTGATCTAAAATTATTACAGAGGCGCGGAGAATAACAATTTGTCAGCTTAATTTACCACTTCCGCGGGAGTAATGAGCTTGGCTTTGTGAGGAGGGGGCACAAATTGTAATAACACATTGAGGCCAATAATTAAGCACTTTCTATAATAACAACCATCACGTCTGGGTTGGCTGTTGGCTGTTGGGGTAAGCAATCACACTACAATTACATGGTTGTAGTAATCTTTGTTTGTAGGCGAATTACTCAATATTAATATTCTTTATGAAACCTGACAGCTGTTACTATGTCATTTCAGTGTTTAAGTATAAATAACGCCGGTCGTCTTATAATCATTTAGGGAATATAAAATGGCGTTGATTTTCTTAACCCTTACAAAATAGTTGATAACAATACACGTCGGTTTTCAGTGGCACGTGCTTTCCAATAAAAACTTTGGAGGTCAAGTGTAGTAGGCGTATTTATATCGGTACGAGTCTACGGGTCGTGTCTGCGAGGGCGGCGAGCGGGGCAGTCATTAACTAGGTCGCAGGGGACAAAGACCTAGGGGGGTGTGACGACGAGCCTCACCCAACGCGCGCGGCCTCTTCTAACTTTACATACGAACGATTTTTAACCTTAAGCCTTTACAATAAAGTCTGGTAAAACCTAATTGTGTATAACGATATTGTGGTTATGTATAATTCCTGCCCTCGTTCGGCTTTAGTCGTTTTCCACGAACTATCCCGATGGTTCTCTCCGAAGCCTTCAACCCCGTTTTGGGAGGGAAACTCCAATGTTTACTTTTCGCGCTCTCTAAGCTTTTTCGTGTTTACCTCAAGGGGATTAATTTAGACTTGCTCTCTTACAATGTTGTATTTTTAACTATTTCAATAGGATTACAATACTCGTCCATTTCTAACATTAAATACCCACTTTTTATTATTCATTAATTATTTTTTTTAAACAAATATAATTATTATCGGAATTATTTGTTTAAACGTAAATCTAATTAATTGATTACATTTTGCAGTGATCTCTGAGTTTATTCGCGAACATGATTTATTTAATTTTAAAAAGTTTATACGGCTTACTATAGAGCTTATTTTCTCTCGCCACGATAGAAGCTTTATTTTATTTAAAAAAAGCGCAATTATAAAATATAAATCGCAAAACTGGCCGCGATGCGATGTTAAAATGCGACGGTAAGCAAGCTCCGAGAAATATTTGAAATTATTTGTTGCATATTATTAATCTTTATAATTAAACAATTAAAACTAATGTGTACTAGTTTACATTTCAATAACATAATACCAACTGTAGATTGGATAATAAACGTTTGAATATATCAATTGAATGTTTATTGTGATCCCCATCTCGGCCATACAGCTGTTAGCACTCGTATAAATCTAGACGTAGGTGTGTGTTCAATAGCTAGGTACGGATGTGACGCGTCCACCCGGTCTAGTTGGTTTGTCGTAGGTCAGTGATCGCGAATAGTGTTTTCGACGTCGAATTTTATGCGCCTGCGTTTATTTTAAATGTTTGCTTTGACTTTGGTCTGATGCGAAAATAAGGTCAAGATCCGCCTTTTTTTTCGTTGATGTGTGTTTTTTAGAACCTAAACATGCTCTTTCGGTTCATTTCGGATTCTACTGCAATGAGGAATATTAAAGTGTGAATTTACGAAGTCTTATCTCGTGCAATGTGCATGATGCGCCTGTTAATAACACTAACACGGCTGTGTTTTGTATTTTTACTGATAACGGTTATCTTGTGGGCTCGTTTCCATATGCTGTCAAGTTAATTTATAAATGTTGGGTAAGGTCATAGGTTAGGAAGATAATGGTGAGATGAAAATAAACTTTGTCAGCTAGTAACTGAAATATTTAACTGTTTATTACTATTTAGTCGATATAAATAGATATATTGGAACTTAGATGTTTAAAGATGCACTATCTTAACAGCCATGGTCCTTCGAGCCGGATTCTATGATGTCTATTATAATTGAGTGACAACTACATTTTATATGATGATATTTTCTCATTTTGTATGCGATCACACCTATTCTGTAAATAAGTTGATTATAATTTGAATTTCATTTAACAAAAGTGATATTGAATAATACGAAAAGTATATATTTGTTTGTATTATGAATCCGTGGTGCGGTAAGGCTGCGACTGTAGTCTCTCCAAAAGTTGACATAGGTTACGAAACGTACAAAAATTACCTCAATTATAGAATGCTTTAAACGTTTTTGCGATTGCAACAGTCCACACAATACAGTGGAGTAACATACTCCATATAAGAACAACTCACTTATACTGCATCTCGACAAAAGGCGATTGATTTCTGCTCCCGCGATCAAATGGGGCGAATTCGGGTGCAAGTGGCTTGCAGATAATCTAGGGCTGTCTATTTTTATTGTTATTAAATTAATCACTTTTTACATTACATGTTTTTTAAACTTTTTTATAATATACTATTTGAATCGCGTTGAAAAATATTATTTATTTTTATTAAGAACTGCTAAGATTATGCCGTTGGTGATAGATAAGACTTTAAACTGTCATAAACATAGATAATCTTTAGCAATGTATTTAGGGTATCTTACATTATGATCAAGGAATCGTGGTGGTCCCGATCTGACAACCCTAGGGCGGACGCTGCTTCCGCGACGCGAGGGACGGGGTAACAATGCGGCCCGCGTATCGATCTGTCTAGGCCCTGCTCTACCCAACGCAACCGGCCTACTCTCTCCGTGTATGCTCGCCTAGTACTTTTCCTTTCTGGTTCACACTTCTAAGGTCAATCGTAACTTTTTTGCATTTCAATCATTAAAATACAAAGTTTCTCTTTATATTTAGTTAGTCTCTGTAGTGTAGTGGTCAGATTTCCGATTAAAACGAATACTTATATTTTTAAAAGTATCTATTTTTTTTTTCAGTACAACGTGCCCCAGTGTAGAGTCAAAGCCTTGTACATGTATTTATATATGTTAATAATATCACGTATTTAATAATATGTGGGTAGCTAGTAAGACATGACTACGTCTTTAAAAGGAAGTGTAACTTGCATAATTAATTCCTGTGGGCCATAAGGAGACACTGGCAGTCAGTAGCCGGTCAAATTAAAATGTAAATCTATCCAAATTAAAGTCTCTTGTTTCTCAGTGGAAAGAAGATTAAAGGGAATTTTTGAAGGAATTAAAAAAAGATGGATAATTAATACGGTACTGTGCGTCTTTTATTTTAGATTGCCAAGTCTTTTTTAAAAATATAAAATATGATGATAGAGAATTATTATTATGGTGAGCTATTTAATTGGTCGCTTTTTTAGGGATAAAAATCGTGATGTTTTAAAACAGAACTTCAATTGTAAAAGTTTGAAAATCAAGCCTATTGAAATGTAGTCGATTTGATCAATTACTGTGTTGTGTGCATACTTAAGTAATAAATTAGAAAATAATTCCAATTTTGTACCTATATAAATTGAATTTTAATATTATTAACAAATTAGCATGTAGTGTACAACATTGTCAACCGCAAAAGAGCCAATCCAAAACATATGAAGTTCGGTTACATCGCGCCGAACACGACGACGGACTCGTGGAACCGGGGAGACTGGGACGCATTAGTGAAAACTAATAAAACCAGTTATGGTGTCTACGTGACGCGTCCTAATGAGCTTTCCGAGAACTCCTGCTCGCATGTTGACGGTAGTTTTCGAGGACTCCCAATACGTAACACGCTAAATGGTTTATCAATTTATTTATATTATTATTTTTTAAACTAATCTCAATTCGGGAGTAGTAACTACCAATGTATTTATTGTAAGTAGAGTAAATCTGGTACATTGAAGACGACTGCTGCCTGGAGTCATTTCTCTTTGGGATTACGCTAGCCTAAGACTAGGTGACTAGGCCTATCTCTATGGAACGATCGATTAGCGATTTAAACTAATAGCTGTTAGTAATGTTTAAATTTTCTCAATAAATTATCTTTCCACATAAACTCGAAGATTATAAATTATAATTATGAAGTATCAATATTTTATTAAAATGTTTGCGTCTTATTTAAAAATTTTAATCGTTAGCAATTAAATCAACTTAGAGGTATCTAATGCATGTTAGACGTATCTTCTCATAGCTTTGTGGTTGGAGCCAAATCCTGTCCATGGTGAACGCATACCAAGCATTCCTAACACGACTAACATTACTCAATGTCTGTCCTACAAGTCTGTACTTGTGTATTAATATGTTTATATAGGCAATGTTTTCCCTATAATGCTTAAAAAGAACCAAGACAAATCGTTCGAGTGAAAAATCCTATAATTGCTTTTTTGGTAGATTTAATTCGATTAATCGAAAGGTATATTGGGGTCGCAGCCCAAATGCTTTTGTCGTCGAAAAAAATTCGAATATCAGTTGGGAATCAATTAAATATCTGACAGAGCGTATCGGAAAAAATAATTCTCATTGCATAAAAAGTGCGTGTTTAATTACCGTATCTGTCACTTCTGTAGACACTTTGAATATGAATCGTGAAGGGAGTTTTACCCTTTCCCTTAGTACTAGATTCCAGTCAATTACTCACCGCTCGGGTCCGCGCTGCACAGATGGGAAAATCGTTCCGCTGTTCTGATTACACTTTGATTACAATCTGTCACTTCAGACCGTCTACGGTCAGCTAAGTTCATATTTTTGGTTTGTTAATTTCGGTTGCAAAGGTTTGTTTGTTGAATCTGCTGTTGATGTGAACATGCATATAAAAATAATAGCTATTAGTATGCCGAGTTTTAAAGGAACGAAATTACTTCCATAATTCCAAAATCTGTTCCTTAATAAAACACGCATAAACTCATTGTGTACCCTAATAAATTAAGTATTAAAGGAGGAGTAAGCAAAATTGCTACGTAATGCAGAGAGGCAGTGGCATTACGCGATACCACCCCGTTCCCCCTTCGAGGTGAAAGAAAAGTTGGCGTCTACTTGGAGAAAAGTTTTTATAGCTCGCGCCAAACGATTGGGGAGATGTGGTGTTGGGTAATTTATTACTTACCAAATTTCTTGTAATAGTGACATCATTTTTCACTTGTGCACCTTTTTTCTCACCTATATCTTAATGTATAACTTCGCCTCCGTCTCTAATACTTATGAGGGCTTTCAATTTCCTTGAGTGCTATTCACTTTTCTCTATCTGTTATTCTTTTCGATTTATTTGTTTCTCGTTTGTTCTATATCAAGTATTTCTTATTAACCTTTTAATATTCAGTTGTCGCTGTAACGGAACGTGTTATAATACATAATGTAACACGTGTAACGGAACGCAACTAATGTCAGTTGCCAAATAACCTGAGCACTAATAAAGGCACCTAAGTTTAACAATATTTAATAATCTTTTATTTAACCACACTACAGTCGCATACCATTAGTAACTGTAGATGTATAAGGTATGATATAAAGTTTAATTAAGCATTAATTTTATTGTTTCCGACATAATATTGTTTTATTTGTTAGGGGGAGTTGTTTTCTGTGGGCTGCCGATGGATGGTCCGTCGTCGGTGCACGTCGCATGCTATATTTAGTTTTTATGAGTTCAGTCCCTTGCGTCTTTAGCTTCGGTGCAACATCAGCACCTCTTACGCTTTTGTCCTTTAATGATTATATCAAAAGGGACGTTTCCTCTATTTTGTTTGATATTCTTTTTATGTTACGTTATTATTTATTTACTTTTATTCATAAAAATTCTTATATTCAAGAATAGTCGAATCTATTTACAGTTAACAAAATTTCTCCTGTTCGAAACACGACTTCCTGCAGGTTCAAAACAATGCATTCACTAAATTGGTCAATTCGTGTTACGTTTGGAATGAAAAGCCGGCTTAGTTACATTGTCTGTAGCTTTTGTCTCGTGTTAGCATTCTTGTTACCTAACCGACCGTGATATCTAAATTCTAGGCTTTGTAAGCTAACGTATACTCTCGCTTGGGTTCGGTTTCTATTTAGTTGTATAGGAAATGTTTTAGATAATACAACCTGTGGATTATATATTTTTACTTGATATTATATTATATTTACTTATGTTGTTTTCCACCTACATTTTGGATAATATAAAGTGGTGTATACTTCAAACTGGAAAAGGTATCGCTCCGAACCAACATGGGAATTTAAGGGCTAGACTGAAAAGAACCATGAGTGGAGGAAAGGTATATAAAGGTTTTTTGATCAACTGGTGATATATATGTAGTTGTTTCATAGTTAAATCTCATTGTCAAATACCAATGACTACGGTAACCAATGTTAACTGTTGCGAGGAATCTCCCACCAATGTAATCCAAAACATTTTCGTTGATGATCCTCTGGTATTTACTCAATTGTTTCGTATTATTCTGTTCCTCTTTATCAGAACTCGAAAAGTTTTATACTATAGAAAAAAAAAATATTCACAAATTTACAATAGTTCTCCTTTTGATTTATAAAATCTTTAATTATGTGACTTCGTCCTTGAAATAAAATAACAATTATCTAACAATAACTATTAAATTTTCCTATATAATTTTTTAGATCTAGAGCCAATTTGATAAATTTTTTTTTTAATTAGTTGTCATTTGTTCTTTTATTAAAGAATGTAAACACGTTTTTGTTCTGTTTACAATTTCCAATTTTGAAAACAATGTTTGTAGTAAATAAACATATTGATTTACTATTTGGGGTGACACGCACAGTTCAACTACCGCCTGTCCACGGACATATTTTTAATAAAAGATCCTTGATCTATCTTTTTCATATTACACAACATTTGTTACGTATAGTAATTTTTGCTGTCAGCTCTACCATATTTTCAGTTGAGAATTTATCTCGAATCAATCATAGCGTGATGACATGACCGTTCTTTTAGAAATCATTGTATAGTATGGATTCTTTTTACATTATTATCACAACCGTATTCCCTGGAGGGGTCGTTAGAATCCGTAGAACTGCCTACATCTGTATATTTTATATAGGTATATAGGAGGATTTGAAATAAATGGTTGAAATTAGGGGATGAGAAATTTTAACCGTATTATTGAGGAGAATTCAGAATGTTTCACCCAGAAGCGTGTCGATTAAAAGGCACAGGAAATTGTTTCTTTCCTCGATGCGACGGCCGCTTTAATGTCTGTAAGGTTTGCAATTCATTGAATTCGCCATGCTTACTTTAACCTAATCGCTTGACCTACATACTCCCAAAAACATAAACTATGTATACTAGCTATAGTCATTGTAATAGTAATCCCACAATAAAACATTCCTATGGCTATCGGTTTGGAAAAAGAAAACATTTTATTGGACAATTCTTAGTATCAGGGTTAGGGCAGGGTGCGGCGCGCGGTCGATATCGCCATGTGTGTGCCTCCGCGGGAGATGGCCCCTCTCGTTGGCTATTTTCATTTATCACTTACTGCTTGCCCGACGGCAGATACTACACCATATCTCATGTACTCCGCCTATTTGTCCTCATCTAGCATGGAATTATTACTCATTCGTAATGTGGTTTTTGTTGGACACAATTTTTGAAATTTTATTGCTCAATTCTAACTTTCTTTGTTGAATTAAATATTGATTTTTCGTATTAATTATCTAAGCAAATAGTAATATTAGACACATGATTGAAGTCAAATGAACAAATGTCAGTTGTTTCAAAAGAACAGAATGCCCTTCAATCTGTAAGCGGAGAAAAGAGCCATAAGCAACATCATAACAGCAATTTGTGAATTGCGAACAATATCAAAGCAACAAAGCTTATGAACACCCCATGTTCGTAAGATATCTGTCAAATCACAGTAGTTATCGATCGTACGAAACGACTAGTAAATCTAATAAGAGGTTTTTTTTTTGGACGCGCGACGAATGAGGTAAAACGTGTTTGAAATAGACAGGGGATTAAGTGTCCCCCTCGTGGAGTTTAGGAGGGTATCGTGCGTGCTCGCTGGCTGCTCATGCGGCTCTCGACGATCACTTTTACCAGGATCGATTACAGTTATATAGAAATTTTTAATAATTTAAAACGTTCAAGTCTTTAATGTATATGCTATTGGTAAATGATTATCTATATTTGTCTACTTTTGTACGAACTTAACAATTCTTAGGTTTTGAATATTTTAATATACGTGCAGTTACCAATTACAATAAACCAATTACATCAGATATCTTTGCTGAGCTTGCGTCAACTGTTGAGTAATTTCCCTTTACACTAAAATAATTACAGTGCCGAATGTAACATGCTTTCGGCTACTTAGCTTGTGCAGGCAGAGGTACGTAAGCCTAAGTCAATATAACACAAGCAGGTACAGTTGAACAGGCTCTGCTATTGTTATGCCTTTCCAACGAGCCCCCATTCTACCTGGCTGCAGCTGATGAGAAGCGGCAACGTCGCGCTCGTTTCTCGTCATTGGCGTGTATTTATTTTAATTTGTGACGTAATAATTTACTTTGATTTTGTTGAATTTGTTTCGTTCACCTCAAATGCATGATTTTTGTTATGTTTCAATTAAGAATTGTACGTTCATTGTTTATTTATGTCGGCTCGATAGCATCTGTAATGTCAACAAAAAGTATAACAAAGGATTTTATAGTATGATTCTCGGTATGCGTAACAATAACCGCGTACCAACATATGGTGTATGGATTGTGTTCCGATATTCCTTTGTACCTATTGAACTGTGCCTTTCCACCTACGCGTTTATCGATGAAAGAAGAATTTAAAAAAGGATAATCGTTACTTCAATTTTTTAAATAATATACCGGATTCTGTGCGTTTTTTACTTTATAAACCATTTGCTTTACTCTAAGATATAATAATATACTAAGACTGTTTCTCCCATGATAATTGGTTATCTGGAAGAAATTACTGTTAGTGATAGGGTCGCCAATTGCTCTAATTTTTTGTCTTATGTATTAAATTGTATTAGCATTATTATTTTAAAGCAATAAAGGATTTATTATTATTATTTTATCTGTATGTACCTACCGTGACGGTGAGGCTCGAGTGTGGTTTGATCTGTAGCCACCTAATCATTACTTGAGTGTATATGTGTGAAATAAAAAAAAGTTAATCAATACTCGAGTGCGATTCTACAATAAAATTTCGTTCCTGAATACAAGCCGCAACTGCCACAAGTTCTGAAATAATATATTTTTTTCTGTATTCAAATGTTCTTTCTTAATGTTTATGTCGATAAATCAATGAATATATTTAATAATGATGTTTATTAATGTTCTAAAATTAAAACTTAGCAACAAAAACTTATTCTCTTGATTTAAAAAAAAGTATTTTAAAAGTAGACTTTTGAACATTGACGCTTTTAAAATGCTAGTTGTAACGCTTAACCAAATATAGAATGTTTAACATGTAAAAGGTTATTCAAACCACGGGGTATTAGACACGTGTTTGTGCCCGGATGCGTTATTTCCTCAGCCGTGTACAGCGCGCGGTCAAACCATCTTTTCCGGCCTTCTAATAATTAATCCTCAGTATAAGCTGCTTAAAAGATGGAATTCACTTTTGGGGAAAATGTGTTTTGTAAATGGACTTTCGGGTTTCTAACAATTGATTTTAATTGGCTGGCTTATAGAAGACCGAGTTCTTAAATTCCAAAAACAAACATTCATTTCATAACTGTATTTTTATGATTAATGAATCGTGACGTATTTCGTATCTATATATTATTTAAATAGATCTAATAGATATTTATTAAACAAAATAATATGCAATTATTTCTTTCTTTTTTTTCAGGTATTTTCCACAAGTTCAAGTTAATGTTGCGGTAACGTTAGGTCATCTTATCTACGATCGTATAGCTCGTTAACGCTCGGACTAGGAGCGTGCGTGCGCCGATCTCCGTGGGAACCATCGCTGACTGTGCTTCCTGGAACGTGAACCCTGCTCCAACTGGTCCTTGTCCACTCGCCATTAACCACTAACCCATTGCGGTTCACCCCGAGATTAACTTTGGAATAAGATTAATTCACATTTGGAAATTTAGTTAGAAAGGTAATTTTTGCGCGGTGGTGAATTAATGAAGCTATAATTAACTAAATAACAGACGTATGTAGCGATAGTACAGTGCCTAATCACTGTATGTACCAAGTAACTTAGTTGCACGCAGCTCACGCATTCTTCAGTGCGACCGGCACGACATCAAAGACGCGGCGTAGCTTTGTGTGTCAGCGAGTGCTTTCGAGCAACGAACCTATAATATACATCATGTATTGAACATAATGGTTCTGTCAATATTAGTTAGTCTAGCTTACGGTAAACGTGTTCTTTATTTCTGTCTTCGATTCGAGATTATGAAATTGAACAATCTATAGTAAAATATGATCATTCATATTCTTCTCACTTTAAAAAAATACGGAATTTGCTTTTACCTCCCCTGAATGGCTTAAACTTTGTGCTTCGACTTCCTATCGTTATACTCAACTACTTCCAAGCTTATCCCAAAACTATCACTTCACGTGTGTTAAGCTTGAAAATGGTGGTAATACCCCAGGGACTGCAGATCTAGCGTATCTAAATCAGTAGTTTGTTAAGAGTTTCAATATCCTAAAGCATAATTACTAATTAATATGAATAGTTTATAGTTCCGTGTAAAATGTATTAAAGAAATGAACTTCTATTTTCTTTCTTCAATTAATCTTCGTAACCGCTGCAAAGATCAAAACAGAAGTTGTAAACTTTGTAAGACAAAAGCTTTGAAGCTTTTACTCTACTTCGCTTCCGGCTGTATTCTACTTAAAGCAATAAACTTTGAATGGGTCTCTAAGGTCGATAAAAATATATATATTTGAAATTGCCACGTTTTATATTTACCTTCCTTCTTTGTGGTAATAAGTTTTTGCATGTTTTAGATGGTTATTGGATAAGCGATGGTTTATGGAGTCGCTTAAACTTAACTATAATAATATATACTTATTTAGTTTTTCTGAAAATAAGTATAAAATCGCCACAAATGTAATTTTAGCTTCTATAACAAATTTCGAACGATCGTCTACGATACCGTAAGATTTATCGGTCTCAATGGCCACAGAGTGCTCCCGTAGCAATTTGTGACCGTTTTCGGTCGTTATAACGAGTACAAAATAATGTTCTTTTTTTCCTTCGTTTTAGTTTAATATTTTTTATATGACACTAAATTCTGGCATGAAAAGTCATTTTATAGTAGTATCTAGACTTTTAAAAAGAATTCAGGTATAAAATTTTATTCAGAATAATTCATATATGAAAAACTACTCCGAAACTCAAATATTTAATGATCCGTTATATCCTGAGTATATTTTAATAAAGTACGGATTATGGTGTGCTCAGCGATCAGTGGAGCGGCAACCGAGCGTGTACCTACTGTAATGATAGTTCGCCACATGTGAGCTTCCGTCGTCGCTTATCTCCTCGTTCACGTTTACTCGCAGAGATAAAATGTATATACGAGCTTCAGCTCAGCATCCAATAACGTTTCACTTAGGATTTGAAATAATTCAGTGCGGCAGGATGAAAAAAATAATATTACGTACAATCCCCTCACAGTCACTAAAATATGCACAAATCCATATGTGTAGAACGAAATGGGCATGTAACACTCTCTCAATATTGCAAAGAAACGGCATTCTAATCGAGACAGAGAGCCCTCGCCATAAATATTCTATGGGAGGAAGGCGCAAAGCAAAATGTTTACGATGGATAATTCTGCGTACGGCGGCGCAGTTACTAGGTCAGAGTGAGAGGCGGCTCCAGTGTAATGCCGCCTCCGCAACTAGGCGACGCTCTTTAGAGGCACGTAGAAGCCTCGAGGGTGACTGCCACCCCCTTCAGGGTGCTCAGCGACCGAGATCAAAGTGCAGGATTTTATTATTTCGTTACCAAGTGCCTTAGGCGCGATTTTCTTAGATGCTGCCTGAATTTAAGCAACATTTAATCCCCACCTTTGGAGATATAAATTACAACTCATCAACGAGTGATTACCAGATTCAAAACTTAGCAAATTTATTTGCAAATATGCACAATCACCGCGTTGTTATGTTAAAGCGCAAAACAATGTTCCAAGTATAATTACCCATCACAAAGTGTTATTGCGTGCCATAAAAGTGTGCGGCGGCGGTCGTTAGCGTCGCAGAGGAGGCATCGTCCAAAAGGGCGCGTTAGGACGAACTCGGCGGGCGTCGCACCCGCGGCCGATGCACCGGCGATCCACTGCGCGCCGCGATTATTTCGTACGATAGCACATCTCGCACGTCCAAAATGACAGGCATGGCATCGCGCCAACTTGATTGACAGTTATCCGCTTTTGCAATTCTGGTTACATCGAGTTATTTATTTACTCAGTTTTCTCGGTGTCAGCAACGCAACCGACGATTTGATATAACAAAACCGAAACGATCATTTAGCTGCACTTTATTTAAATGCCTACCCTCGCGCGAATTTGTCTTTTTCTGTCTGACCTCCCTAACGTCCAACTTCGAATGGGATGCTACTCTATTCGTCGATTGAACATTTTGTTAATGGCAAATCAATTGATAGAATTGTCAAACCGGAGTAGCGCCGCCACCATTTGATTGTAATGAGTTGCTTTATTAATGAATATTATCTATTTTTATTTATTTACTGATGATGACCATTCTAATTGTAATAATGGTATTGCACATGGTGCTAACTTTATGACATATATCATAATCAACATGGACGAATAGGCTCTATAAATAAAGCATAAGCTCGTATCTGCTTTGCGAGGTGTACAGAGAAACGCACTCAGACGGTCGCCCGCACGGCTATGACAAATGAACCGACCGATGCAGACGTGGCTGTTCTAATTCTTCCCTTTACTCTCTCGACTCCACATAATATGTAACGTACCAACTAGAAATGTGATCATTATTTCTGGTTTAAATTATAACACGTTTTAAATTTACATTCCTTTTAAAACCACAACTCTGAGAAATTTCCTTTGTTTAATTCTTTTGTTTTGCTCTCTAAAATAAATGAACACGTTTCTGTCGCGTTCTGTTTATTAACATTATAGGATTAAAATTTTTCTTTCATTGATTTTTACCTGCTACTGATTTCGGACGACTTCATAGCCATATAACAAATACTAGGCTTTAAAAAAAATTGATCAATATGTACTTGTTATATAGCTTTGTTCATCGTAGATCTTAGCTTGGCACGAAAGCAATATCTCTTGATAAATGACATCGACACTACAACGCGGTCGCCCTTCGATATCTTACGTCCTAACGCTCTGTCTCTTTGTCGTAAGCCTTATTGACACTGAACCCGTATAATTTGAAGATTGTCTGTTTTGTGAAAAGAAAACTAATTCTTTGAGACGTACATGGAAAATTATAAAGTGTAAGTAGGCACAGATAAGAAATGGGGTCACTGTCCATTGTGAAAATATATATCCACGTGTGGATGCCTTTAGTTTGATGTTATACATAATTTTTCACTTGACTGTACACCGATTAACACGAATCTTGAAAAATATAAATTCTATGTTAATATAAGAAATAGAAAACTCGCTGTCTACAAGACAATGTAATGTCCGTATAAGCACTGCGAGGTGTTTTGAATACGCAAACAGGTGTCGACTCTGAGAGGTTATATTTGCATATAAATAGAGTTCCTGCTTAACTGTATCAGTTGTCTATCCTTTTTGTCCTATAGTCGTAGTCGTGTGCTAGAAAAGGACGGATGTTAGTTCTCCTTGCACGCACTATCTATACGCAGGAGTGTATGACCGCTACAGGAGATTCTATTTATGTGCTATGATGTAATATCGACGATCAACTGGACTTCCTAGATAAAACAATAGTTAGTGCGTTTAAAATTCGGCAGAGGTATATTAATAACAGTCATATTATTATTGTCATAAAATTTATACTTATTATTAGTTTTGTTTCTTTTTTTTATTTTGTTATTATCCAGCCAGTTTGTCACCTTTTCCGCTAACATTTTAACGTTTAGTCATTACATCATAATGATTTACTAGTGGTAGCGAAGTGTGACCGCGTAGACTCAAATGACACGCTGTTGGTTGCGTCACGTGGTCGCCTCATGAACTCCACGTTTGACAGTATACCAGTTGTATTGGTTCAGTTATTCGGGACCAAGTCCCTAATGTTTGTTTTCTTTTTTCTGACGAACTTTTCTATTTGTTCCGTCGCTCGGTCCCTTTTTTTGCTCCCATGCACTCGATCGTCCTCAGGCCTCGATCGTTTTTACGAAGGCAGTTCGGAGAGAGCATGGGATAGGTGGAGGGGAGTCCGCCCCCCGACTCGCCCGCGCCGTCCTTGGCCCGAGCGTTCACCTTGGCTCGTACAGGTAACGACGACGTTCCGCGAACTACTTGATTTCTATGCCTGCCCACCGAAAGCGTGGTATCTTCAGAGTCACATGGCTGATGCTAATCTTACCACGAACCAAGTAATGGTACACCTAGACCCCCATCGTTGCGGTGGATTTCTTCGTTAACTTTTGCAACAAACCAAAGATCGTCTTTCAGCGGTCGTCGTTGGCATGGATGATTGCCGATGATGGTTCGTCGTGGTGGTCCATCGTGTATTTATGTGTTGTTCTAATTAACTAACTTTAGAATTATTAACCCACCCGCGATGCTTTTACGACAGCCCTCATAAGTCTTCCATATTATAAATAAACTATCGTTTGTATTAAATATATTTTAGCATCTATAAATTTGTATGACGCTGTTTCTAATAATTCACGATATGCTACCACTATTTATTACACACAGTTTTGTGACAAACTGCATCTCTTATTCACTTTCATTTTTGTTTGACGTTCGCAAGTTATCTGTGAAGTGAAATCCACTTTTACCTACAATTGCATCTTCTGAAAGTATTAACATTTTATTGGATTTTATATATTCATGGAATGTAAAGATAATATTAAACTTTGTTTTCACGGAAGTGAGATAAATGTTAAGATAAACTTTGGAGCACCGTGACTTGGGTCAGCCGTAAAAGTTTTGTTTTAACAACATTGATTAAAGCGCAATCACCCATCCATAAATCTGTACTTATTCGTGCTATATGTAAAAGACAACTAATTGAGAAGGTTCTCCTTGGCCAGCCATAATTGAGTTTTCGTTTAACAAAGTTTGTCTTTGATACAGAGTACATAGTTACTGAGGTTACCTTCGATACGTCCATTCTCGTTACCTTGAGAGCAAAGTTGTAATCTTATCACATTAGAGGCCGGACATCGGAAGGGCATTAAATTTGAACGATCGTCGTCGGGTCGGCAGGAGGCATCGGGCAGTGCGAACGCGGCGCGCGGCCTGAAACCGGTCGGCCGTCCGTAAATAATGGATTAGAGGAGAGCGGGGGGCGCGGCGCACGCACCGGCTGCGCGCGCGGACTCCACGGGCACGAGCGGGGGGCAATGCGGCTCCCGTCAGCTGTTGCGCGCCCCGGGCCCACTGCCGCCGCCTTCCTTCAGTGCATCGCCGACTGCGCGGCAGTGTTCATGTGTCTCAGTGTGTTTGTGTCGTTGTGTAGTGTGGTGGACGAATACAGTGTTGTGATGTCTAGTGTAGTGTGAGCTGTCATGGTACGGATGTGCAGTGCTTGTGGTTCGGTTCGCGTTGCCCGGAGCTGACCGTGGCGCCAACGGGCGATGAGAAGTTATGTTACGCCCCCAACCGAGGTGATTATTCGAACCCAGGATCATTAATAATGTAGGTCCTCGTCTTCCAAAAATGAATCAGGATTTAGACAATCCGAGATATTATGGCAGTGCCGTTGTCGCTGTGTAATATATTTTCCATATGAATTTAAAAGTAATAAGACCCAGCCGTAGCGTAAAGTACAAAAAATGGTGTTTTTCTCCAAAACTTAACAATGGCATCTCCCTTCGAATTCGGGGCGCATTGTATCTTTTTAGGTACCTCTACAATTTTTTTACTTGACTTTTTATGTGCAACGGGTGTTTTTGAAACGCACGTGGGAAATACTGTAGAGCGAATCCAATTTCGTGTATATTGTTAATGCCGTACCTAATGGTTAGTTCAAAATTCGTTGATAATGTGCCTAATTATTGTTTTCCTATTACGTACGTTATGAGTAACATGTAATATTACGTAGATTCTTATCGTTTATTTTACGTCATAAATAGTTTGCGTTACTAATCCGTAGTCGTGCGGTTACTACATAATATTACCGTAATATGTTCACTGTTCGTTCTTTTGTTATTGATTGTCTTTCGTTTTTGATATTAATTAAATTGACACTTCGATCATTGGTTTTGAAGTTTTTGATTAAATTTTCGTTCGTGAAAAGTTCATGACAGGTGAAACTCCACCTTGTAATTTCAGCCCTCTGGTTTCTTCATACTTTTTATTTTTCTTAAATTGTATAGCAGTTTTTTATTTTGAATTTAAAATACTTAAAAACTAGTAATTCTATATGATATGCCTATTTTGAAATGTATTGTAAAATAATATTTTGTATCAAGAATAGCTTACACTATGTTTGAGTTGATACCGGATTTTTTTCAAAGAAGCCCTCAGGTTCCTTCATTATTGCATTTGCTTTTCTGTGTTTCATAGTGCCAGTTAAGTAATTAGTTTTGGACAGGATCCGACTTATCTACATCTCTGTTTTTACCTCCATTTTTATTTTTTGTTGCTGACAAAGTGACCAATAGCAGTTTCCATTGCATTTTATAACTATATCTGACGGGTTTTATTAGTATTCTTTGGCGGCTAGAGTAAGAACTGATGTTTTTTTGTGTGTATTGTTAGTAATGTGTATTGCTTTCTGGGATTCCTTTTTCGTTTTGGGTCATTTATGGTACCGAGGTAATTTTTCTTTATAATGTATTTGTGTTCGGATAAAAGGATAAAGGTTTTATAATGTGCTTTGTCTTTATGAATATTTACTTACATACCGTTACTTATTGTTTTTATTTGTGTACATTTCTCGGAGTCTTTATTTTTGTTTATTTTTAATATTTTTCTTTTGTTCGGTATATTTAAAGGTATCTGGACTTTATAAGTAGGCAATTTTTTAAGCACTTACTTGACTAAGGTTTTAGGTATTCGGACGAGCTAGTTATTAGTAATTTTACTAGTAGATAGAATATGCTATAGGAATATACACTCGCCAATAATACGTAAATTACATCAGTTTACTAATGCTCGCATCGCATAATGTTATACATTGGGCCTGGAGGTGCTTGCATCCCCCAACTAGTGTCCGCGTCGTTGCGCCGTACGTGCATCGGTCGGATAATGTGATTTAAAAGCAATCGCTGGCTGTACACGCTCGATTTCCGTTCATCTTGATCGTGTCTGCAGCTACGAACTTGATATAAACCGAAATATGAATGTATCCACGTAAAGCCGATCCTTGTGATTGCAAAGTACATCGAGAAAATTTTGAACAAAAGCTCCAAACCTCCATTTATAAGAATTCTAAAAGCGCCGTTGCGCAATAATTTGTCTCCAAAACTTTAAAATCCTGGCTTAAGCGAAGACTGCGTTCGAGTCAATGGCCGACTTAACCGAAATACTGCATCAAAATCTAAGCACCGTATTACTGCTTTTCTACTGCATCTACCACGATTAAGATATTTTAAATAAAAAATAACTCTCAATGTATGTTGACAGCTTTATCCTAATATAACTTCCGTTTGGTGACAATTGGAGTATCACTCGTTTTACAATAAAATAGATCCACTTTTATTTGGATTTATAGCTGTTTAAAAATAATACTACTGAAAATTTGTGTATCCGGTTCAAAGGATCAAACGCGTTCTTTTGTTTTTCTGGCTAGGCAACTTGTGTTGTCACGCTTATTGTATTTAAGTATAGTAAACGTCTTATAGGTATGTGATTTATATGTATAATAATAATTATCATCCCTTAATTTTATTGTCTAGGTATATCGTACTAATATGATTAAAAAAAATTTAAACGATATTTTGTTCGTATGCCGCCAAATTTTAAATTCGTAAAAAATGTGCCGCAAAAAAAAGATTAAGAATCACTGCGTTAAGGTAATCGATTATTTTGTTGGTCCGAAATTTCCTCTGATTCGTAATATCGTGTCATATAAACACGCCAGAATTATAATCACAGTGTACAAGGTTAGGTTATAAGATTTTTATGAATATATATGAAATCGATTGTTCGTAGTAAAACTTTTTAGTGTGAGATGTATTTTGTTAACTATATCATTCATTTAGTGATTCTTTTTGGGATTAACGATATAGTCTGAGACTTGGGTATGTTTTGCATGTCTGATTTAGATCCATTAACTTTTGCCCATAATATACTACATTTTACTCAGAAAGCGCTCAGTTTCAAATTCAGAGATTCTATGTAAAAATAGACTTAGGTATTCTCTTAGTTCACTTACCGTCTGCGGTAGAACTTATTTTAGTGGTCGTATGCTTTAATAAACTTCAACAACTGTTGATAACAATTATTCTAAGCAGAGTCACTTTAAAATTTTAGTTGTTAAGTTTTTATATTTGATGCACTTAAAAAAATAGTAATTATTCTTCGCCATCTCATTAACTATAATAATACACGTATATTCGCATATATTGCTGGACCTATTAACGTAATGAACGCGTTGATGTTATCGCGGCGAGTGAATATTTGATCGACCATGTGGGTAATTTGTTGGAGGGCAATGACCCTTCGCTGTGACCAAGTAGCCCGCATGTCCAACGTCCTGCGGTCTTCCTCTGCATTATAATGAATTAGTGCTGGTCTAGACGTTTGAGATTAAGTAACCTGAGTTGTAGATAACCTAGATTTTGTTTGAGATGACCTTAATTTTGAAACGTGTGAAATTTTGGAAAGTATTATTCCTTATATTAGGTACCTACTTATTTTTATGGTTATCATCTGATTAAAATTGAACTACACATTTTATTGGAATTTTCTGGTTATTATGACAATTGGTTATGTGGAAGAAATTACTTTTAGTGATAAGATCACCAATTGCTCTAAATTTGTCTCTTATTGGTTAAATTGTATTAGTATTATTATTCTTTAAAGCAATAAAGGATTTATTATTATTATTGGAAAGATAATTGTCGTCGGAAATTGGGCAGCTTCTCGATAAATTGATATGTAATAAAATTGTATTGAATTAAAGTCATGCGGCAAAACCTTGTATGCGATAATTATTGTCGCAGAACTTGTACAGTTTAACATAATTCATGCAAAGAATTTAATGATGCTTAATAATAAATGAGTAATGAGGTATCAATGTCATGTGATGATTATTAAAATTGAATTATGGGATAGATAATTGTGACGGAGATTTGTATGTACTTTATGTAACTCAACATCGTTTATTATTAATTAAGTCTAAGATTTACATCTTAATTATATTAGAGATATTTAAAACTAGCTAATTCATACAGACCGTCCTAAAAGTCAACGTCAATTCAGTAATACGCGATACTGATAAAATTATACTTTTTGAAGTTGAAACTTCAAATTTGGATGTAGTTTTGTGAACCTTGGAGAGATTCCTTGTGTATTTTAGACCTAGATAAAATATATATTTAAATGGTATTAATACTAGTACAAATCCTTAATTAATATAAATACAAGTTGTATTTTGACGAGTAGAGGTGCAAATTATTCTGAAAGAAAATGTTTAAGAAAAAAAAATAGTTTGTTTTTTAATCTAAAAAAATGCATTTATTGATTTTAAGGAACGGCTGATTGTGGAAAAACGATATTCCTTTATTTTTATTTACCGACCGATAGTTTATTAGTTGAATCTTTAATAATATATAACTTTTTTGTGTATGAATTAAAACATAACAGAACGTAGATAAAGTTTTAAAAAAAAATTTAAGCAAAGCTAGTCATTTACACTATCGGGACAAAAATGTTTCTTTTTTTTTGGTTTTTTGATTTTCTTTTTTTTTACCAAAACACGAACTGTATTGACGAATCGTGAAATAAAACATGAAATTGAATGGTTCGGTGGACATGTTGTTTGTTCCGCACATACTAGGTATTGTAAATGTTTGCACAATTTCTACGACAGGTGTGTAAATAGATTCCATATTTGTATTTTGATTAAAAAAATATATGCAATCAATTGTTTTGATAAGGGGTTTTCGCAATATACGTCTATACCTGTACACTATCATTGACGTTTTTGGAGCAAATTTATTTATTTACACGCGTTCAGACGATCAGGATGATAGCTTTTTTTTATCGTAAATTAAATTAAATTAAATATTCCTCTTGTTATTAATATTTGTTTAATCCAGTCCATAAATCTCTACAAGAATTCATTTGTTTTACGATATTGATAATTATGATTGTCGAGTTACGTGTAGCTGCTTGAATTTTTCATACATAAAAATGTACAAATTTTCGCCCCTTCTCTTCTTTAACCAAATTCGTGTAGAAAAATTATTCCATATCACGCGATCCTCGTAGACTAAGTGTGACTGTTCTAAAATACTCTGTTGGTTCTAAGAAATAAACACTAAAAATATTCGTTTGAATTTTATGGTTAGTGTTGGTTGCAAGTTACTGCATATAACGTTTTACCTATTAAATTGGTTAGGAACGAGTTTATACGAATATAGGTACTACTAGGTTCATATATACACAAACTTGTACTTACACCCGGAAATTTCACATTACCACCTTCGAATACGTTGGGTTTTTAGAGAAAACGTGTTGAACTTATCGTATCGTATTACTCTATGTAAATTGTTCAAATGGGACTTATATATTTTTTATATGAATAAATAAAAGTTTATATTTGTGAATATTGTTCCGGTGTGCCAATTCTCGTATCACCATTTTGTTTTTGATTTTTCTGTCTAGTATATTTAAAATCAATGTTCAGATTGTCGTCCTCTGATTTTTTTTTATAACTTTTAGTAAATGGGCTCCAATAGAGCGCTTTTACTCGTCAATACATATACAAATATAAATATAAATGAAATAAATATATTAATTTAATAATTATCAATTTGATTTAGCTGCTGTATACTGGCATTGTCCACTTACATACTAATGTCATAATAATATATTATAAAAAATCTACTATGATGTAGAAGAATAGCTGCTGTATAGGGGCATTGTCATCCTATTGTATACCTAAGGGTAAACATAAAATGACATAGTTTAGATATTACATAGATTCATGGATATAGGAGTTGTAGGCACGTTGATAAAGAGTACAGATAAAAACAAACATATTAACATCTTTATCGCTACCAAGTCATTATTTTTCAAATTTATAATTGTATATATATATATATATATATATATATTTGTAATATAATATAACATCTCGGAAAATAAACGTCTTAGGTGGGTAGCGTAAAGGACAATTTTTTTCGGGAAATATTTCAGGATTTTTTTTTGCAATATGTATTTCTGTTAAAGTCCAGAGGCAAAAATACTAGTTTATATTGTTTTAAATTTAATTTATGGATTAATTTGATATTCTTTTATTTATTTTTTTGAAACATAATATATGTGTCTTTCTAAATATACATAAATACATATAACTATAGCTCTACAAACGCTATCTTACTGCAGGTTTTGTTGGAAATGCGTAATAATAATGTATAATTATTAACAAGTCATATCTAACCGCGTTTACTCCCTTCGTCGTGGTGAGAAGGCAAGGTGAACCACAATATGTACATTCACCAGTTTAACGATCTGTGAATATCGCCAGCATCTACTACTCCTAAAGAGGAACGGACGCAGCTCGCCTGCCAACTTCTTAATCAATTTTGTCCTAATAAAAATAAATTGTATGGTAGATGGTTTTAATATAAAATTATTAATGTTACATTTATTAGTAGGAACCTCGATAAACTTTTGGTAATGTTCGGTTTGTCGTACTAGTGTTTGTCGTTGTTTGTATATTTGACTACAGTTTGCTAGATTGATAGTTCTTTAGAGAAGTGCATTCATACAGATTTATAATAATACTAGATTTTACCCGCGGCTTCGCTCGCATTTAAGTCATTAAATAAGTATCAGAGATCATTTCAATAAAAATGAATCAATATGATTCCAAACAGCTGAAAGTGTAGTCAGTTGGAAACTATAGTAAAAAATAATATTTTTTAAATAAAAAGTATCCTATGTTACTTCTAGTACCTCCATAAATATGTTTTATATACATATATGTTATTAATATAACATTTATTATTTTAACCACTGTGCAATCTGATTTATGAATTGTTATTTACTTTTTTTTTCTGAATTAAAATTCAGTATTTTTGCTAATTATTATGTTATAGGCTACGAGTTTCTTGTGGTCTTCTTCTCGTCATACGCTTTTCCGAAGCCATTGTAGAGTCTAACGATGAGCAAGCGCACGCCTTTAGTGCCTATGCTAATAAACGATTTTCATTTCATATGCGTCACAAAGGCCCTAAAAATACCTTCCATCTATATTAATGTTTCAATAAAATATCTTATTATGCAATTTGTTAGGACCCTTCTAGTATAGTAGTTGTGGATGTATGTCAAGTGCATACGAACGCGATTGTCAATCAACGTCCATGGTCGCTGCAACGCCTGCATCTAAGGTCGTATGCAGTTATTATGCATTATAATTTACGCTTGTATGTCGTTGTTTAATTGTTTGAAATAAACGAAGTACTTTTTTTTAATTAACAGTTTGTGTAGGTCAGCGGTTCTCAAACTTTTTTGGCGAAGGAAAAAAGCCTTAATATAATTATAAAAAACTGATTTATTACATTTATGAATAATCATATTGCAATGTAATATTACGTAATATTTAGTTGGAATATTTAGATGTAACCTTATAATCTCCCTTTGGTAGGTATTTCTTGCAGTATTTTAGCCCTAGGGTTCCGCGGAACACACTTTGAGAATGGCTGGTGTAGGTTTTTATTTTGTTTTTATTATTATTATTTCCCTGTATATGTATACGTAGCATCATTGATCACGTTTGACAAAGATAAGCTGGTAGATAATATCAAAGGCTCACCCATGGCAAGCTCACCTATGTACCATTTTGTGCAATAAAGAATATTATTATTAGCCTGAAGATGGTATCAGTAATTTATCTATGTAAGAGATTATTTATTTTATTTGTGGGTAAATACCCTAATTACCGCCAAAAAACAAAACAAAAGATTATAATCTGTAAAATTATCATTTTGATGATATTTGAATGTATGCCTATCGCAGCAGGTAGGTGCTTAAATTAACATATTATTTAATTATAAAAAGAAAGAATTCGAGCATGCCCAACTTAAATATCAATATTATAATTTTATGCTAATGTATTCCACGTGACTTCCTAAATTTGTTGGGTTATCATTTTTTTCATATAAGGTGACAATTTATTATAGTCCAATCAATGAACTTTTGGTCCTATGTAAAAAAAAAATAAATCTTACCCGGAAAAAAAAATGTAGTCGTATAGAAAAAGAAAAAAGAATATGAGTATCTGTGTGGAGCAACTCGCGCCGGACTGGCGAACCTAACCCAAAAAATTCTCAAAGTTCAAAAAAACGGTTTTTTTTAAATAAAAAAAAAACAATGTCTCCGATCAGAAAAAGTTAAATTATAAAGTTGTAGATATTAAAAAAACACATCGATTTGTTTTTGTTGAGTTTAATTCGGTGCATAACTTTTCGAGTTATTTTAAAAAAATCATCGAAAATGACCATTTTTTGTTTTTATAATAACTTTTTTAATTTTTGTTTTTTTTTTTGAAATTCAGCAAAAAGGTAGGTATTTACTAGCCAAATAAGCTCGTTTTTGTAAAGTTAAAAAATATTAATTTTTTACCGAGATACATCGATTTTTCGAAAAAAAGGTGCCTTCGGAAAATGGCCACTTAAGCCCTAGGGAAGGTCATAGAAAATCGTCCGGGTACGCATTTTCTTTGTGAAGAGTTGTACTTTCATACTATTAAAAAAGGGAATCGATTTTTTAAATTTTTAAGTCCCAAAAATGACTTTGAAAAATCCCATTTTTTTAAAAAATGACGTTTTTGGACCATATTTTTTTCATTTTTCGGCTGTGGCTTAAATAGGTTACTCGCATTTTTTCACGAATTTATTTGATTGATTTAGCTGCAGTTAATAATGTTATTAAAACAAAAAAATGAAAAAAATATGGTCCAAAAACGTCATTTTTTAAAAAAATGGGATTTTTCAAAGTCATTTTTGGGACTTAAAAATTTAAAAAATCGATTCCCTTTTTTAATAGTATGAAAGTACAACTCTTCACAAAGAAAATGCGTACCCGGACGATTTTCTATGACCTTCCCTAGGGCTTAAGTGGCCATTTTCCGAAGGCACCTTTTTTTCGAAAAATCGATGTATCTCGGTAAAAAATTAATATTTTTTAACTTTACAAAAACGAGCTTATTTGGCTAGTAAATACCTACCTTTTTGCTGAATTTCAAAAAAAAAAAAAAAAAATTAAAAAAGTTATTATAAAAACAAAAAATGGTCATTTTCGATGATTTTTTTAAAATAACTCGAAAAGTTATGCACCGAATTAAACTCAACAAAAACAAATCGATGTGTTTTTTTAATATCTACAACTTTATAATTTAACTTTTTCTGATCGGAGACATTGTTTTTTTTTTATTTAAAAAAAACCGTTTTTTTGAACTTTGAGAATTTTTTGGGTTAGGTTCGCCAGTCCGGCGCGAGTTGCTCCACACAGATACTCATATTCTTTTTTCTTTTTCTATACGACTACATTTTTTTTTCCGGGTAAGATTTATTTCCACTTTTTTTGTTCATTGATTGGACTATTAAATACATTATTCTTTTTGTTATTTAAATGTGTATGTGGTTAGAATGCCTAGTTTTATTGTCGGGTTATACGTGTCCCTCATATCCATAGTTATATGCTATACCAGTGTTTCTCAACCTTTTTTTTGTTGTGGCAGACTTTTAGAATTTCGTGGCACACAAAAGTGCCGTGGCACAGTGATTGGGAATCACTGCTTCTATATGTTTCAGCCCAGAGCGTAATTTATATTTTTATCTAAATATATTATTTACTACTTAATTAAATAATTGTGTAATGGATATTTGTATATAGTACACATAGATTTGATTCGAATTATTGGATTTAAAATATCGACCGTAATCCTGTTTTAAATTTTACTTGACTATGAGTAAAGTATTTAGTAAAGAGTTACTTGAAACGGCTTGGCTTTAGTTGAGGACCCCAAAACTATACAAATAACGAAAAGGTTATGTTTATGTTAGGTTAGATTTAGCTCTATATTAGTAGACGGCCGCGGTAGCGGCCGTCATAGCCCGTTATAAACTTGTCTTTTTAAAAACAAATGGCACAATTTAGAAAAAAAAATTCTTACATTTTCATATTTAGTAAATCCTGGGGTCCTCAACTAAAGCGTAACCCTTGGCCTATACAATTTAAAATTGTATGCGGCCTAATATATTACGTTTATATTGGTTAATTTAATCCAATGTTTGGGAAATTTCCTTAATCTTTTACTTTCAAGCTTTGTCGGCTTAAATTGACGTAAATAAACGTTATAGTTGTAATAAGATAATTTGATTCTATTCTAGAACCGCAAATCTCAGTTCGAACTTCGAACGTATCGCAATCGGCACCACAAATCCTGACCAATGAATTAGCGTAGTTTCATTAGCGCAGCTCCGACAACAGTTTTTACCTCAACAAAGAGAGCTTTTTTGTTTATCGGTGACTTTAGCCGACATTAGAGGAAGTCCACGTCCGGAGTTTAATTGGTTGTAGTAATAGTCTAATTAACAATGTCGACGTCGGAATTGTGCGACCCGGAGATTTTTTATACTTAAAAAAAATTAACCCTGTCCTCAAACTTTTTGGTTATTGTTATTATTATTTATTTAAATAAATCTTACAATCTGTTGCCTTGGCGCCAAAACCAGTGTTGGTTTGTCTTGGCGCTGCACATTCGTCTTACATTCTAAATATGACTTAAATTAATATAAAAATATGTTACCTAATATAAAAAATAATAAAAAAAAGTTTTTTTTTAAACTATTTCTTTTTTTTAAGTGAATACAAATTACCTTCATTTATGCAAATGTTTCATTCTCGCGTCCATACAGTTTTGGATGCGCGCCAATAAGCCGTCGAGTATCTCCGCAACTTTGTGCAACGCAGCTTTTTGAAAGGTTTCACAGTGTTTGTGTCGATTGCCATGTTAGTTGAATGTATTGAATGCATATTATTATTAAATACAGAAAATAACTTTTAGGTTTTTTCCTTTTTTGTAGTATGTAGTTACGATTTGGTAATATCTGAAATATATATGAATTTATTGTAATTAATTTTATTATATCATGACGCGTAAATGATTTAACATGATCCGTCTAGAAATGAAATGAAAATAATTTATTAGCATAGACACTATTAAGGCATGTGCTTGCTCATCTTTAGACTCTACAATGGCTTCGGAAAGGCGTATGACGAGAAGAAGACATCAATCATACACTGTACATAATAATTAACGAAAATAAATAAATATCATTCAGAAAAAAACAAGTAAATAACAATTCATAAATCACATAATTCGCAATAATACATAATTCAAAAGAATTAAAGTTAGATCAGATCCACAATGCAACCACACAGGTATCAGGCAATCAGCCCATAATAATATGAAAAACTATGCTGGTATAACATTCATGAAATATTCGACTTTGTTGTGTATTAACGAAGGAAAACCTAGATAGTTGGTAGCTAGATGACAAAAAGTTACAAAGTTAGGTCACGTGTGCGCCAAACGATGTGCCACGTTGTCTTAAGATACATCTATGATATATGATTAATGTCGACAGATCGAGACACTCGGTCACATTGTAGAGTTGCGGGGAACGTTTCGTCCCTACTCCTGACTTCTCCTTTGTAGTTAAAAAGTATAAGTGAGTGAAATGTTCATTATATTCCCGGGAAATATCGTTGAGGTTTGTTCCCGGGAAATTAAGCTCGAGAAAAGTCGAGAACTCGAGAAATCATATTTGAGTCTTTAAAATTATAAAATAAATTATAAAGTAAGCTCATCAGAACCTGAACGCGACAGCTTCGAAACTCGATTAGAAAAAGCAATTAAAGGCGTTTCGACAAATGAGAAGACAAGTGCAATAGCGCTGTCAAATCTATAATAAAGAAAGAGTTCTTACTACTGGGAAGAGGTCACCAAATCCAAAGTTAAGGCCTATTTGAAAATGAAAGAGTGTTTTCAATTTCGGGAAATGTAGTTAATAAAATAAGGAACCGGCTGTCTGATAAAGCTATAAATGCTTTAGTTTTTCTAAAGGCATAGTTTTAGTTATTTAATTAGCCAAAAAATCTGCTGTGATTGTATTTATAAGTCAGAAATGTCAGAATAGTTTTTTTGTTTTGTCTTCTTTAAGAAAAAGATAAGCTAAATTTTGTTGAAATGACAGTTTTATTGGTTTAAAGTTTTATAATTATTTTGATACTTATTTGAGAGGAAAACCACTGAATTTGTTGATTAATCACATTATTTGAACCGAAAAATATGCAAACGTACGTAAATGTAAATTTCTCGACAACCCGAGAAGACCCGAGAAATTAGCCTCGAGAATTCTCGAGACCCGAGAAATTGATAAGCTCGAGAAATCATGAACCCTATGTTTTTGCGGCTTACTATCGTGCTCATTTTGATTATTTTTAATACGATATTTCAAAAGTTTTGCAACGGAACGATAATTGTCAACTTGCAAAAGTTGTTTCTTCCAGACAACCAAATGTCATGAAATAAATTGTTTGTGAAATTTGTTTGTTAGATAGATGTACTTATTTTTAAAATATCTAGTTTATTAACTAAACAAAGCAAAGAACATGCGCCCATATTTTGCGCACATATTTTTATTTAACATGACATCTCTAGTATATTTTTCTCAATGATTATTTCAAATGTTTTTTACCCGTTTTAAATGGGATTTTATAAATTTGCTTTGTAATAAGCCCAACCCTGTATTACTTAAATTTTTGTATAGAGTAAATAGAAATTAAAAAAAAACACTTAAGCTTTATTATTTACTTAAACCATAAATGTTTTAAAATGATCGAATTATAAGTCGTCCACAATTCGTCGCCGGTCTGCTTTAGAAAAGTGAATTCAGTTACACAGAAAGCAAGTTGCATTTATTTCGCTTTGGCGGATATTAACAGGCCGTTTGGCGCGAGGAGCTTTGCGAAAACAAAGTCTCTCTAACTCTCTGGTCTCTCGCCTATTTCCTGCGCAGACTGCGAAGGAAACTTGAATTATCTCGTTTCTAAAATTGTCTCCTGTTGGCACTTCAGATGTTGCGATAACATCATTTTTATATTTACTTATAAAAGTCACTAGCTATCCATAGTACATTCCCCTCATATATAAAGGATCATACACGCATCGGTGAACTTTAATAATTGTATGAAAAAATTTGCTATTATTTTTTCAATTTTAAGTAATCCCTAATGCAGGAAATATAAGAAAACTGTGCCCGTATTCAATTTAGGTTACAAGACATTGGCATTAGCGGATTTGATGCGAGCGTCACGCGCCGCGCCTCGGTTTTGATATCTAATGAAGTGTGGCACAGGATCGGCGACGACCAACCTATGAATATAAAACGTCGCGTAAATAAATAGCAGATGCGACACAAAAATTCACCCCGCGTTAACCAACAGACACTTAGCATAATAATCACGAGAGAGAGGGGGAGTGGGCGGTGGGGAGGTGTACGGGAGGAGGAGGCAAGGGGTGGTCGGGGGAAACTGTGACACGATTCTCACGCGCCGCGACTTCCTTTCAACCCGTAATGAATGGGGAACATTGCCGGCGTAAATAAACCGGTGATGTCGATCTGATATGTCATTGAAATCTAGTTAAAATTTAACGTGTTAGCAGAGACGCGGTTTCCTTACCTTTATTATTTGTATTATTAATTCTATTGTTAGACATATAGTATATATTTTATGTATATTTATTTAACAAATAGTATAAAAACACTTCTTTAACAATGTTTAGTAAGTAAACAACTTCAATATTGGAATAAAAGTTGTAAAACAAATAGTCGTACACAAAACCAAAGTGCTATGAACTTAACCTTGGTGTCATATTTACTAACATTTGTATATATTCCGTGGTCTCCAATCAAAATGGTCGAGAGATAACGAAAGAAATAAATGTGAAATTCTCTCAGCGACCGTTCTAAGCGAGGGTTCACGCAGCGGGGGCACATGTGGGCTGATACCGCTGCGGGGGATTGCCAAACTTGAATTTGACGACTTATACCTATAGAATGTTACATTGTTACCGCGGGAAATGGCACTACAACCCCGGACTACCCTTGACTTTGATTGAGTTGACATGTAGGTTCCCAGAGGTTTTAATTGGATATCGTGGTTGATTTTGACTTTACGAGTTGGCGGTCTTAACATACTTTTTGAATGTTTAAATAAAAATTAGTGTATACCGATTGCAAGCAGCCAATGCGACAAGCTGATGTCGACTTCGCAAGCAAACTGAGCTTAACCATTGTCAGTCTACGCACCAAGTGTCCTTATTGCGACGGTAGCAGCAGTTTATTTGATAAAACTACACTCGTCTGTTCCAGTGTTAGTAGTTACATAAGACTTCATAAAATATTGTAAATATTGATTTTTACTTGCAAAACTAGTTTTATCTTCTATTAAAATAACATTAGTTTATTTAGGCTGCAAATAAAAGTGTTTTATTATTAGTATTATGTTCAAGCAGTTGAATTGTGACAGTGATTTATGGGCGGGTGCAGCTCACGTAGGCAGAAATAGTGGCGGGGATTTTGGGTTCATAATATTAATCAATAAAATGTATTTTAGTCGCTTTTTTGTCACGGTCAAGATGTTAAAATTGTTCGAACTAATAAAATTAGTGTGTACGTACAAAAAAAAACACAAATCATATGTTTCCCCAAATACTGGACAGGTGTGCAAACGATAATTGATTTGACACCTATACCTGGAAAGTTTGACATCGAAATCAGAGATCCCGGCACGATTCGTCCCACTCTCCCCTTTTTACAACGACATTTCTGATTTAACCGTTGAATTTGCCCCAAGCCTTTTCGTTCGCACATATTATAACTCCTTTTTTGTTTGTTTATTACTATTTATTTTAACTTTAATCTCTCTTAATTACATTTTTATTTCTATATTTATTTGTGTTTTTAAGGTCCGGTCACAAATACACGAACACGAACGTGACGTATGAGATTTAATTAATTTAAGAAATTCAATTTAAGAATTTGTAAATGTTACACAAATCACTCGTGTATGTGGCCCTGCTTTAAGAGATTTGGATGGCGATCAATTGCATGTGTCAATGCAACGTGATTGACTTATTAAACGAATTTCGCTTTTTGTTGTAATAATAAAATAAAAGACTTCCGAAGTTAGATCTGATTTTTGATTAGCTTGGGATTATTAAAATTGAATCAATTGATTCGTCAATGGAAGCCGTCCAATTGCGATGGATTGCGATTACGGAATTAATAGAGCACAGATTGTGTAATAGGGACGAAACCTTTGGGGCTGGGGTGCGTTCCCGGCATCTGCACATGACGTATCATTTGCGCTTTTATACACCCACTCATTATACCGCATGCGTACCCTGACGAGCGCACGCTAACGAAATTAACGGAGCTCCAATTTGGACTGGATGAATTAAGAACGGAATTGTAGTAAAATAGCCTTTTGTAATATTTACTCTGTTTGTTCTAATATATAACTAAATATATATTATTTTTAATTAGTTGCTTGTAATATAAATAAGTAGGTATAACTATGTAATGGAAAAATTGTTCGGGTTGAAAATTATATGTCTAAGTATATGATGTTGCGACCCGCTATTTGTGGCTATAAAGACATATATTACAGTGTGTAATTCGATTATTTGCTTTGTAAATGTAAGGGTTTCAAATTATGCAATTATGAGGTTTCCATTAAATCAGAAATCAAAGCTGGTATTATTCGTGGACAATACTATACTGCAATATTCCACGAATTGATACAACACCAGCGTAATGCTCTGCAAATACAAGTTACACGCGACAATATTACACTGACGTGCAAAAAAAAGTAAACAATTTGCATCACCCACTACTGTTATATACGTATGGTATACGATATACGAGTGTTTTGAGAAACGAGCTGCCGAGCGAGCGATATTTTGCTTTGAGATACGAGAAATCGCACACTACATCGCTGCACACGACCCCAACATGCGCCCCGATCTACATTCGCAGCAGTATAAGATGCTTTGAGATACGAGCAAGGTTACGGAACGAATTAAACTCGTATGTTGAGATACCACTGTAAATGAATTTGAATTTGTATGTTTTAGTAAAATATGTTTATTTATTATATTATAGCTGGTAAATGGGTAATTTATTCTCGTAAAAACGCAGCACGGTGTCGCGCTCCGCACTCGCTCGATGTAATTTGCTTTGTGATAAAATCTAGCCGCACCCTTTCCAGTTTAATTATTTTTTTTGCATTTTCATTTGTACGTACTCCTCTCTCTGTGAATTCAGCGGCTGTCTGTGTATTTGATTTAATAGATTTGATTAGGTATTTCGTTTGGTATTTGTCGAAGTTGTCTCCGCTCATAGACTACACTCTAGCGCAGTGTTTCCCAAAGTGGAGGGAGGGGGGGGGGGGGGGGGGACCAATTCGAAAATGGACATAAGTATTTTAGAAAAGCTAAGGTGGGGCATGGCGCAAAAAAAGTTGGGAAACACTGCTCTAGCGTAAAAATAGACATTTTAAAAGGCATTATACTATTATATTTATTGATTAATTTAGTCCGACGTCTTGGAAGCTTCGCAGCTATCGTGGTTGCAACGTTTTAAGTTTTAATTCCACCATCCTTTCATTTTGCTTCAGTCCTGGCCAATCCCTTGTTGAAACAATGAACGCAACGGTCAACGCCTGATACAAGCCCGTGTTGTTTGTACATGATAGATAATACGCACTTGACTTGACTTAGACATGCAAGGACGTCATACAATACACAAGGCGGTATCGGATAAATGAAAAATTACTACCACATTACTTTTTTTGACTTTAGACTATTTATTATATTATTACTAAAAAGATGGGAGCAGTTTTTTTGTTTAGCATATTTACTAGTGTGTAGGCGGATTTAGCCATATTTCCTACTATTTGGAGCTGATACCGAATAGCGACTTCGCTGTTTTTTGATTAATTAGTGGTTTCGATTAACTAGTCGTGTCTTACTATCCCCTACTTAGACTGTTAACAATATATCTATACTGTGTTAAGTAGAATTTCTGTCATGTCGGTAGCTTTTGAAATGACAGGCAAATTTATTGTTTATAATTCGGTGAGTTTGTTTGTTACGTTTTCACGCAACAACTACTTCACCGATCATTATGAAACTTTGTACACATATTTTTGGAGGTACTAGAAGTAACATAGGATACTTTTTATTAAAAAAATATATATTTTTTACTATAGTTTCAGTTGTTTGGAATCATATTGATTCATTTCTATTGAAATGACCTGTGATACTTATTTAATGACTTAAATGCGAGCGAAGCCGCGGGTAAAAGCTAGTAATACATATATACTTGCATGATAAAAGGTTATTGCATTGTGACGCATTTATTCAGTTGAAAATATTTATTCAGTTGAAGGTCACGTAAAGTGAAATGATTCGCTAAACAATCAAGTTTATTGTCTTGAAAATCTTTATTTTACATTGTCTTTTGTTTTTGTTTTTATATTGATATGTTCTTATTATAGTCAATATTATACAAAATTATTAATTGTATATAAATGTTATTAATCGATGCTCATGGTTTTAAGTTTGAGGCAGGAAGCTGCGGCTCTCCTATCGCATGTCGCGGGACTACTTCCTGCCACCGTGTACTGCGCCCGTATCTCAGAGCTGACGATAGTGGCTCACAATAACGTTTAATATGTGTATCAGCTCTGTCTTGTTCGTTTGTTTTCAAATTCAAAGGTTCGAAATGTTCTTTAAATTAGTAAAATCATCTTCGTGAATAACCCACATCGCTACATGTAGAATTGTTTTCGGTTCTATAGAAAAACTACATTTCAAATAATACGTACGAAATATCGTCTTCGGAGCGCGTATCTCATTAACCTATTTTTTCTTACATTACGCAAAACATAACCAAAAAAGAATGATAATCCTTGATCCATAATTTGAGACATAAATACTAAAACCAATGAGATACATCCCGTGAAGGTTGAAAAATATACCAAATAATCTCTGTTCATATATTATACTTACGTATTATAGATATGTATATAGAATTCGTAGTTATATTTCAAACGTAAATCGTAATTTTATACTTAAAACAGAATGCATTTGTTACGGAGTTTATTGAATGTTTCGTCATGAACGCACGCTCGCGGGGTCAATGGCCGAAATCGGCGCGGCTTCGACCTTGCCTCGTCTTTGCTTCACCTACATACATTGTACCGGCAGACGACTCACTTTTGCTTTCGCGAATTCGCAAAAAAATATCTCCCTGTTTACTTATTGCGTTGCCTATACAATTTATTGTTTTTGCTCATTATAGTTCAATTGTTTATTAATTGTTACTTAATAACTAAATGAACTGTAAACTTAAGTAGAAATATGTAATGAAAGACGTACGCAGATGTGAAATTAGTTTCATAAAGTATTCCATTCAAAATTAGGTCAATTAGAGACAATGGTAAAGAACGAGGGTGGGTAGCATGTTTGCATATCTAGCTACAGACCGCAGCTTTACAAAACATCGCGTCGTGAGGGCGAGGGATTCTTTGTGACCCCCTGTCCACACCCCCAACCCTAAACGCACCCGACGCGTGTGAACCGATCTCAGCCCCCCACAGAGAATATCCAAAAATAGACTCTAACCCGAAGTAAAAATAAGTCGAGTTTTCAAGGTCTCGTTATAATATATTTTGACATATTACCTGTGAATTTCTCTTCACAAAAGATTCGGTAACCGAGTTATGCGAATTTTTGCGAATAAACGGCCGTAAGCTTATTGAACTTGTCTCGTTTATTGTTACGAAAATGGCTATTATTAAAAGTTATTTACGTATTCATTCATAAACAGTAAAGTGATAGACAAATAGGTATACAAATGTAGTAATTGTTTTGAATCGGTGTGGTGCGGCGTATCGTTGCGTCACATTGTCGGCCATTGCACCTCGGGCGCATCCCACTCGGTCACTTCTTGTTTGCTGTTCTGTTCAGTGTTCACGACACGGCTATTATTATTTTGTTCTGGCATTTCATTTTCTGTGTAGTAAAAAGGAAATTGATACCACTATAGTCCTCCTACTAACAATGCTCCTATAATTGCATGTTATTGTATTTTTTAAGTCAAAAACTTGTAAATATTTTTACCTGTTGCACTTTCAAAGAACTCATTATTTTGTTTATAACCAATTATTTTATATTACAAATCTATGCCCATATGCTCGTATTATTGATACGTATTTTAACAGATCCTTTGTTTGTCATTTTCAGTGGTGTGGTGGTGTTGAGTCCCACCGAGAGCAGCAGCGGCGCTTGTAGCGGCAGCGATATCACAGAGCCAGGGTCCCCGCGCAGCCCAGAGTCATCGTGCGGTGCGACAGAAGACGGCGCGGCCCCGCGCATGCCACCGTGGGCGAGCGAGCCGGCGCCTGCGGGCCCGCGCCGACCACCACCTGCGAAACGCCCACCGCAGCCCCCAGTACACCGTCGGATAACAGAATACTTCAACCACAAGATGAAGCCACATAACGGTCTTAAGCGAGACTCGAACATTTCGTCTACTGATGGTTCCAAGAGAAAGTGCCTCCCGAAGAATGGTGTCACTCAGGATTTAGAAAAATACATCTCCTATCTATCACAGACCCTTAGTCCTAGAGTAATGCATGATATGGATAAACAAATGTCGAACGCTTCTGACGAAAAGAGATCGAACAGTTCTGTTCCAAATAGTGCGTCCGATAGCGGGAAAACCAAGTTGATGGAAACAACTAAAATCACGAATCACAAGATAACTTCTAACGGTTTTATAGATTACGGAAGACCAAGAAACACGGGGAGAGCAAAAACTGTGCACGCGAACGTGAACGGGTTGAAGGACGGAATGAAACAGCACGGGTCGGAAACAACCAAAGAGAAAAAAATAAACGCCATCGTAAATGGAATGTTTGATAAAAAACAAAGCTTACAAAACGGCAAACTCCATCCAGACCCATCCGCCAATGGGATAACAAACATAAATAAACATAATGAATGTTTAAACAAGAAAGTGCCTATATCAGCTAACGATTTACTGGGAATTAGAATAGCACCAGCGTTACATTCTAACAAAGATGGTGTGAAAGTGGACAGTAGCAAAGTAAATGGCATTATCAATACGACGACCAAACTAGATAGTAAAATGAATGGTGTTACGTGCGGGTCTAACAATCTTAGTTTAAAACCTATCACACCTAAAACTACTAAAAAGGAACCACAAAAGAAACCTAATACTGCCACTAAAAGAACAAATAGAAAATCATCAGCTTGTATAGCGAATAGTAAAAATCTCACTTGGTCGAAAGCTAATAATTTAAAACAAGTACAATTACAGAATCAAAATTGTGTTAATTCTTTGCATAATTCTCCGACGAAAAATATAACAAATGAAACTACGAATGCTGCGTCAAAGATCAATATTCCAAACGGCGTCAGATCCGTCCCAATGATGAATGGTAACATCAACGGTTTAAATATGTCTGTGCCTAATCTTCAAAGTTGCCATCAGATCAACCTTCCACAAGCTGGAACTGTAAATTCTACAAATCTGGCTTCTTTTGTTGCCATGCCGCAGAATGTAATGCTCACCACATTGAGAATACCGCAGAATGGTATAACTGCTCAAACAGTAAATCAGCACAATAGTCTAAATACATTTAACCGCACTAATGTCGGCGTCACCAGCCCCACGAAACTGAATGGCCAGTTCGTGTTTCCCTTCGTGCAGAATATCAATGGTACTGTAGTACAAATACCTAATTTAATGGCGAAAGTTGCTCCTAATTTCGTACTTCCCCAAACACCGCAATTAACCGCGCAAAGGACTGATCACAGTATGCAAACGCAACAAGCTCAAATACTTATTAATGGAACTTTATTAAAGTTAGCGTCTAACACGATGACTTCCAATTTTACTAGTTTAGCAAAACCAGTAACGCCCAACGTCTCGATACCTGGGATGAACAAGACTGTAGCGCCTGGTATACCATCTGTGGGCATGACTGTGCAGTCGAAGTCAAATTTCACAGTGAACATTAGTCATCCATTATTAGTGTCGCCGCCTGGGTTTATTGTTAATTCTGTGCCAAATATTAGCGTCAAGGAAACATGGAGTAACGTGAGCACTACGACGACTCACAACATGGTCAGCTGTGCGAACCCGATAGTACAACATCCACCACCTATGAGTATATCCAATCAAACATTACACTCGAGCAGTAGTATACCCATCGCTCCAGTGAAGCCTCCTGACAAACCTAACCAGGGCCTAGATCCACCTAACATGCTAAATCACTCTGAAATGACTAGTGAAATTAAAACTTCAAAATGTGATATTCCGTGGCTTGCAAAAACTGTCAATAATAATAATGTACTGGACCCTAGTAAACTAGTTTCGAGGCCTTTCGCACAATTCTGCAGTTTAACAGCTGATAAACTGGCAGATTTCGGTCCAACTAAAATGGAAGTTAAAATGAAGAAGAGCATCGAGGAAGTTAGTATAAGATTGGACAAGACTAGTGAAGAAATAAGAAGGGTGGAGGAAGTGGCGAGGAGGGAGGAGACGATCTTTACTCAGATAACTGTTCTGAAAGATGTCTCGTCGAATGTTCATAATACTGTGATAGAAGCCAATTACTCAAGTCCTACTAATGAGTCCTCGGAGTCAGGGATAGGTACGGATAAGTCTATAGATTCTCCTAGCGATTTACGAGTGAGTAAAGAGTGCGATGATGATTCGTCATTATGTGTGAGTGTGTGTTCAGTGGATAATCAGGGTAGCCAGAAGAGCCCAATATTAAAACAACCTAAAACTATAAGATTTCCACCGAGGAGTGCGGTCAAAACCGAAATAGAGCCGAGTACGTCGAGCACGGAAGCGACGTCTGTTACAGTTTGTCTATGGGAAGACTGCAAATCCGAATTTGAAAATGACACCGACTTACTGGAACATCTGCAGGTGAGCTCGATCATTTGTCTTGGGGTTAGGTTGTAATTGGGAGAAATTGAAATAAAACGCGTTTTAAAGAACAATATTATAATAACATAACATATAGTAGTGCTTTCTCCAAGTATTGTAGCTTCAGTGAAAGAACATATTTTAGTACCAATAAACAGAACCAGTGCATTAATTTACATAATATCAAAATTTCCATTACTCTACTTACATTAATTATATTGATAACAATAACTATTGATTATTTATAGCTGTGGGGTCCTCGGTTCACACTCCGATATTTTAACTGGGTCACCCACTGTGTTCAATTTGAGGGTGGAATGTAATAACTTTTGTGCTTATACATCTACATATTCGCGTCTATGATTACAATAATTAGGGATAGGCATATGTTTAGCAATGGGTGTCCTATTATTGAGCTTAGAATGCGCGTGTGGTTGATCCGGGTGTTTTACGTGGGTATAATGGGATTAGTGTGTCCTTTCTTTCCCAACAGTACAAAACCGACTGCTTTTATATCAAATATTTTTAGTATTGTCTTCATCCTTTAAAGATTATCTACTTATTTAATCGCATATTTTCTGGCTTTCAGGCTATCCACGTGGAATCGCAAACGGGTCGGGAGAACTATGTGTGTTTGTGGGCCCAATGCAAAGTGCGCGGCAAGCCCTCATGCTCCAGACTCTGGCTGGAAAGGCACGCTCTCTCGCACGGTGGGAATAAGCCCTTCAAGTGCATCGTCGACGGCTGCGGCAGAAGGTTCTCTACACAGGTATGTATTACTATTTAGTTATTTATGTATACAGCCATTCTCAAAGAGTGTTCCGCGGAACCCTAGGGCTAAAATACTGCAAAAAATACCTACCAAAGGGAGATTATAAGGTTACATCCAAATATTCCAACTAAATATTACATTGCAATATGATTATTCATAAATCAGTTTTTTATAATTATATTAAGCCTCTGCCTTCGCCAAAAAAGTTTGAGAACCGCTGCCTTTTTTAAAAAGAGTACTTCTTCTTTTATTGATG
The DNA here is from genome assembly GCA_028551675.1 of Tineola bisselliella. NCBI lineage: Eukaryota > Metazoa > Arthropoda > Insecta > Lepidoptera > Tineidae > Tineola > Tineola bisselliella. The sequence continues at coordinate 90,684 of JAPWLS010000931.1, forward strand.
GCTTCGGATGTCTAATGAAAACAATTCTACCAATGTCGAGTATTCGAGCTAATAGTTTTAAAATCGTTGGTGAAAACAAACGTAAAAATTTAACTGTCTACATTTTAGAGCAACTTTGCATTGTCGATATTGTTATAGTAATAATAAGTGTATTTTTTTCTTCTCTGTAATATCCTTAGGAATGTGTACCTTTTTTTTTACTAGTTACTAGATTTGTTCATATGTTCTTATTATATGATTTCTTCATCTTTAAGTTTATTGTACTTCTAATTTGTCTATTTTCTAGTCATGATGTCTTATCGTAGTTTAGTATTATAGTTTTTTTAATTTAGCAGCTACCGTGGTCGATAATGTCGACTGAGGCAAGCTATACCTATGATAGAGAAATACTAACACTCAACGTTTAATATCTTTTTATAATTTATTTTCCTAAACCTCTTTCGCCATAGTTATTTCTTTATCCTGCCAACCCCTGATGGGTTCGAAGGCTTGATCATTCTCACGTCATAATCGTACTTTAAAAATACCACATTATTGTATTTATAGCATTTAAACAATGGAAGAACGCGGCCATTGGACCGCGATATGCTCTAAAGAAATAGTCGAGGTTTGTTCATCATCTGGAAACTTGAACGAAATTTTAATAATTGCGTCCTTTTAAATTACAGATACTGCTGGAGCGGCATGTTAACAATCATTTCAACGAGCAGTCTCCGAACGCGAGCAACGCCAAGAAGACCGCCGACAGTGCTGCCAGACTCATTAAGAGGAATGGGAAGAAGTTGCGATATAGAAGACAACCATGGTCAGGTACAGGTCATAATCATGGTTTCTTTTGAAATGGACTACGCTAGAGAGACTGAAGTTGAGGTTTTTTGGGGGTTTAGAGCTCTGAGTTCTCTGAGAGCAGAACGTTCTCCTTATGAATTCATTTTGACCTTTTTGACGAAATGACTACGCGCCAATATTCGATTTCAATTGCCAGTCGAAGAATTGCTTTAAAAAATAAATTCGAAAGCATGGATGGATCTGTCGACATGTGGTAGAATGTGTCTTTGCTCTAGGATTCTGGATCTAGCCACATGTCTATTTACAAAAAAAAAAAAAACAATAAAATAAATGATAGATCAAAATATTTACAGTTTCATAGATTTTGGGTCACAGGTATGTGTATATTTATTTTATATATGTGTTTAATTTTATATATTTACCTGTTTACAGCGCGCATGTTTGATTTCTTCGATCCTGGCATAATGGAGGGACTCGCTTGGCGTTTAATGAGAAGTACTCGTTGGAGACTCGGTGGTCGGTGTCCGCTGCAAGACCCGCGAAATGGGCACACGCTGACACTGAGAACGGCTATCGCAGCAGCCAGATATAATGCCGCATCTGGAATGAGAGAGGCCCTCGTTACTTATTACCCGCCTCATATGTAAGTGTTGAGTTTTCAATCATTTATACCAGAGGTTCCCAAATGGCAGCCTCTCTGGTGCGAATAGGTTTGTGCTGTCCTTGTCTTCATTCTACACACATGCACAGTATGTTTTTGATCCTCCTAATATATATCTTTAATTTCAACAGCATATTTTTAGTTTGAGTACCATTGATAATTTCCTTCATTATATCGTTTTTGGAATTCACGTGTTACAGTTTGGAGGACGAGTGGGTGCCAGAGAAGGATGTGAAGCGGTTAAAAATAGTCGAGATATCGAAGCTGCCGACTCACACCAAGGTTATACTCTACGACCAGTTCTGCGCATCGTACGCGTCGCCGGCCCCTCCCCCCTCGCCGCCTCCTTCAGCGCCGTCGACGTCAACCAAGCCGTCATCACCGGCTCCCAGCACGCCGGGCAGGGTGCTGCCGGTCAGACAATGCACCAGCTCGCGCCTTCTCAACAATTTGATAGCGAAACAAAAAGAAAGCAAGGGTCAAAAGCAAGAGTGCCGTAGTCCGTTAGTTTTTATTAGAGATAACCCACGGAGAGAATCAGAGGTGAGCGGGGCTGCTAAGAGGAAGATCGGCCGCCGTTACGGGGGGAACGCCTTCTGGCCGTGCGGGCGGTAGGTTAAGGCAGATGTTGATTCACACTTCCATTGGTTAATAATTCGCCAAAGATTTACTGTTCAACGGCCGCGGTACTGCTGTAGGGAATTAGCAGACGTAAATCTTACAAGACTGATATTAGATGTTTAAATGGTTACGGTTGCGGCGTATGCGACGGCCGGCCGCACGCTTTAGGAACAATTAACACGAACAAATGTGTGTATATAATTAATTTGATTTTGTATAAAATTTAGTTTTTTTTTGTTCGATTTTGATGTGTATAGTTTGACCTGTTCGGGTAACTAAAAGCAATTGTAGTCTGAATTATATTTTTAAGTATTGTAATGTAAAGACCGGGGTTCGACCAGCGTGACGACTCACTGCCAACTTTTGTATATAGAAATAGTTAAGTAATCGTTTATAAGTGGACGTATCGCTTTATTGATGTGATTTAAGTATTTTCGTTCTTTTATATATTACCCTCGAATACGGAACTTCGCTACAACTCGAGGCAATTGTTAGTGATTAAATATAACACCAAAATAGATGTCGTGAAGTATTCTTTCGTTTAATGTATTCGAACGTGGCCTTAAAGTTTTTTAGTTTTGGTTAAATGAAAATTATTTATTGCCCTTAGGTGTATTTTTTTGTAATGGTTTCCAATAGTCAATTTGTAGCTGCCATTCCTTCACTAAGGCTGAGGTTCGTGTGTTTTGTATGTTCTGACTTGAAATTAATCTATTATGACTTGACTGAAAATTGACTTAATTATAATGTCCAAATTAAAAAGAATCGATAGTCTAAGCATATTAAAATCACAATAAAGCTCCATTTACACGATGCAAGTAAATTGCTGCGTGTAAATAGGTGTATATGAACCTCACTAAGGTAGCGTTTACATTCTAGACGAGACTGTATGAACAAGTACGTGGGTGTTGTCATGGAATGATTTCGTATAAACGGTTTTGTGTAGCATCTTGTCTTTTCATGAATCACCAAGTGCCTGAAAATTTAGTGATTAAATATTTAAAGTGTCCGAATCCGCGAACCCATATCACGTTATTAGGTTCCTCTAGAAGTCTAGATGTAAAACCGGGGGGTACTAGCGTGTACTTTGTGCCAGTTGGTAAATCAAATATTGTAAACAAACACTTTTAATTGACACAAATTAAGCACGTTATTTTCGTGTATTATGATTTATTACTTACTATAAAAACGCGGTCATTTGAATGCGGTCGGATGACTTTTTTTAAAACTTATTATTTTATTGTCTAATTTTATTTTGTATGATTGCAGTCAATTGACCTATCACCATTTCTGGAGGTAGACAGAGTTACCCGTCTTTCTAATAACAAATATTATGTATTAGTTTCCTGTAGATATTTGTCTCCAGCTTAACATTAAAAATATTGCGGTCACGTGACGCGGTCTACTATAAAACAATGTTTACAAAATTTGTTCTCCTTGTTGGCACAGAGTATAGGTTAGACTCGTAAACTTTAGAGTGAACGATAAATCTTCCAGTTTATATATTTTAGAAATGATATTAAGAAATCGGAATCAACAACTGTCTATAGGGGATAATTTAGTATTGATAATGATAAACATAATTGCCATATTGAGCTTTTTATATGAATGTGTGCGTTATCATGAATGAATTTTATATGTTAATAGGTTTTTTATGTATTGGGAGATATTGTGTACATGTAATTGTAACTGACGTTTCTATTGGAAACGAATATTAAGGCCCGCATTCGGGAATGAAACTCGAGCATAGTTTGACTTGAGCGTAGAATCTGCGCTTTTATTCCATTTTATGCAGTAATAATTATCATTAAACACGACAACCATTGTAACCAAATTGAAATAGTAATATGTTGCATATACTATGCACCATTTATCTTTCAGACGTGTGATTGGTCTATTCTGTTTTGTACGGTTGAGTTACGTTTGAAGTTTTGAACTCTATGCTCGAGGATTTTTTCAGAATTCGGTTCTAATACATGATTTTGCTACTAATGGTTAAAAGGAACTACGTTAGTATAAGTATAGCTCATTCTATAAAAAGAACAGTATAATCAATATTTAAAATAAAAGCAATAATATTGTGATAAATTAATTAATATATATTACCACGCACAAATAAATAGTCCGTAGTTCTAGTTCTTCCACACTGACGCTATTAATTTTATTAAATAAACCCGTACTATAGTGAGAATCGTAAAAAAGTCATTTTATAGTTACTAATAACTTACATCCGGTATATTTAGGCATATATTCAGTAACGACGTTCAAGTGCGGTTTGATCTGTAATCACTTGATGAGTGTAGAATTTACGTGAAATAAATGGCTCTATACTTATAGTCCAATCAATGAACAAAAAAAGTGGAAATAAATCTTACCCGGACAAAAAAAATGTAGTCGTATAGAAAAAGAAAAAAGAATATGAGTATCTGTGTGGAGCAACTCGCGCCGGACTGGCGAACCTAACCCAAAAAATTCTCAAAGTTCAAAAAAACGGTTTTTTTTAAATAAAAAAAAAACAATGTCTCCGATCAGAAAAAGTTAAATTATAAAGTTGTAGATATTAAAAAAACACATCGATTTGTTTTTGTTGAGTTTAATTCGGTGCATAACTTTTCGAGTTATTTTAAAAAAATCATCGAAAATGACCATTTTTTGTTTTTATAATAACTTTTTTAATTTTTTTTTTTTTTTTTTTTTGAAATTCAGCAAAAAGGTAGGTATTTACTAGCCAAATAAGCTCGTTTTTGTAAAGTTAAAAAATATTAATTTTTTACCGAGATACATCGATTTTTCGAAAAAAAGGTGCCTTCGGAAAATGGCCACTTAAGCCCTAGGGAAGGTCATAGAAAATCGTCCGGGTACGCATTTTCTTTGTGAAGAGTTGTACTTTCATACTATTAAAAAAGGGAATCGATTTTTTAAATTTTTAAGTCCAAAAAATGACTTTGAAAAATCCCTTTTTTTTAAAAAATGACGTTTTTGGGCCATATTTTTTTCATTTTTCGGCTGTGGCTTAAATAGGTTACTCGCATTTTTTCACGAATTTATTTGATTGATTTAGCTGCAGTTAATAATGTTATTAAAACAAAAAAATGAAAAAAATATGGTCCAAAAACGTCATTTTTTAAAAAAATGGGATTTTTCAAAGTCATTTTTGGGACTTAAAAATTTAAAAAATCGATTACCTTTTTTAATAGTATGAAAGTACAACTCTTCACAAAGAAAATGCGTACCCGGACGATTTTCTATGACCTTCCCTAGGGCTTAAGTGGCCATTTTCCGAAGGCACCTTTTTTTCGAAAAATCGATGTATCTCGGTAAAAAATTAATATTTTTTAACTTTACAAAAACGAGCTTATTTGGCTAGTAAATACCTACCTTTTTGCTGAATTTCAAAAAAAAAAACAAAAATTAAAAAAGTTATTATAAAAACAAAAAATGGTCATTTTCGATGATTTTTTTAAAATAACTCGAAAAGTTATGCACCGAATTAAACTCAACAAAAACAAATCGATGTGTTTTTTTAATATCTACAACTTTATAATTTAACTTTTTCTGATCGGAGACATTGTTTTTTTTTTATTTAAAAAAAACCGTTTTTTTGAACTTTGAGAATTTTTTGGGTTAGGTTCGCCAGTCCGGCGCGAGTTGCTCCACACAGATACTCATATTCTTTTTTCTTTTTCTATACGACTACATTTTTTTTGTCCGGGAAAGATTTATTTTTTTTTTACATAGGACCAAAAGTTCATTGATTGGACTATTAACTCATTACTTCCCAAGCGTCGAAAACATTGGAATTTTTTGGTGAAATCTTTAAATTAAGTTCATAATATAAGTCTAAGAATCAGTTTTATGTACTTTGAAGTTGGTTACTGCTTTCTTTTACGGTGTATAAAATCGAAAAATAATGCTTTTTTTGAGGCAACAAAAATGATCAATTTGAAAAAATTACATTAAAATTACGTAAATATTTTTCTCAGCGGAAAAAATTATTTCATCAGAAAAATAGTATAAAAATACGAATTTCATCAGAAACAATAAAAAATAAAACTCTTTATAGGTTAAAAAAATATTGAATATAGTGTCCTAAAAATAGGACAGTGGGAGGTAATGGGTTAAGCGCGATTTTAGAATAAATTTAAATTTACAACAATTTAAATAAAGATCGTTACTTGAGCGCCGTTTCTGTATAGGGGCCTTAATAGACTCAGTGTGGTAATGCATTAAATACTATAAGGAAAGTTATTTGCAAGAATACAATTCTCTTTTAAAATTACTCTTAACTTTGTCAGATATTGTGGGAGCTATTATAATTATATTCTTGCAAATTACTCGGTGTTTTTTTTCTTTGTATATTTTATATTACTATAAAATGAGGTAAATTTTTATTTATTGATATTTTGACAAAAATTGATAACATTTATAATAAAATTCATATTAAAATCAACTTATGAACACATGTAAGTAATAATTTGATAGAACTTTTTTTTGACTTCTTTCGGAATGTTTAGTGTATTTTGATAATGTTTTTCATTTTATTCATAATAAGTTGATTCAAGTTTTCTTCGTGTGAGGATGTCTAGGCAATTGTGACCCGAATTAACTTTCTCTAGCTTGTAATGTATTCAAAAGTTATAATAACTTGCCATATGATGTCAAAGTGTTGAATGGTTTAGAACAGTGTTTCCCAACCTTAGTCTTTTAAAAATTCTTATGCACCCCTTATGTAACCAAACATCCAGTCGATATTTTAGTCACGTCAAGCAAAATTATACCTAATAGTTATTTACTGCAGTTATTTAAGAATTTGCTTTTTTCGTTAAACTTGGCACCGAAATCTAGTATTGCATTTAAATGGCCCGAAGCGAAAGGGTTAAACTCGTGTTGAGTCCATTTTAGAATTGCCCCCCTTAACAATCAAATTGCCCCCCTGTGGGGCATGAGCCCCACTTTGGGAAACACTGGTTTAGAATATAAAACAAGTATTATTTAATTAAACATTTTTACACTTTGAATGAAGCTACAAATGATAGTGAACAAGGCACCATTACAATTTCAACATATAAAGAATTAGACTTAGAAAATATGAAAAATATATAGCCTTAAAAAACACAGAGAAACTATGAGTCAATTTATTTATTTTTAATGAAAAGCAATTAGCTAATAACAGATCTCGTTTGGTGCCTGAGTATGGGTTTTTATATAAGGCAAGCATAAAGAACATAGGTTTTATTGGAGTAAGCCTTTAAGTAGCGGCGGGTGATGAAGTGTTCGGCATGGTGGAGGTTTCTTTCAGACTCGAAGTAAGCGCGTAGAACCTCCATGAAAGCAATGAGCGTTTGTTCAATTCCAAAGTACTGATTTTATAATTTGCACTGAAATTTGGTGCCATTTAGATTATGTTGGTTTTGCTTTTTAAATTACACCTAGTTTGATGTTGAATACTAGATTTCATGTGACGAATTGAATATGACTGAATTAAGTCTAAGATCGAAGTGTGAGTTGTGTCGATTGTGGGAAATCTAATATTGACTATGAATTTAGGCGTTTGACACCAAAATGAATGAATTTGTTTCGTTGATATGGACTTAGTTGATCTCAATTGGCGGTAATTGTTTTTAGTTTTTTTTTCTAATTAGACTGTTTTTTTTTTAATTCGGCTCAATTTCATTTTATAATGTTCCTCTAGTTTCAATTTTTTTTAGTTAATTTTTTTATTGCTATTAGTTTAGTCAATTTATAGAGATAGACTAATTTCTCTTTTTTAAATATTGGTTGGCTTATAATTGTAACACTATGAAGTAAAAAGGCGCGAAATTGTCGGACAATGTGTGGTTTTATTTCATGCAACGGGTCAAGATACAAATGGCTAAGTAATTAGATAATTAATGACCGATTTCTCAAAGCTTCCAAATTTAAAAGATGTTTGCTTTATTAGAAAAAGGTCGTAACCCGCATATTATTAATGTTCACTTACGTCATTTTTATCTTTGACCGTTGCACAGGATATAAGAGATTCTAACTAGATTAATTATTAAAAAAACTTGAATATTTTGAGCATTTTTTTTAGAATATTTTTATCACTGCCACAATAGGATATAGTGAATGTTTGTTTTGAGCGGCGGTTTATTACTTTTTTTGACATTTTTTTTTACTGATTCCATATATGTTTATCGGTGATCGCCAGCTCCTACGAATTTAGTCAGATCGTTGAGTATTTTGAAATGGGATCAAGGTATTTCAAAAAGTATATATATGGACAAACTTTTTTATTATTTTAATAAATATTTTTGGCATTGTAAAGACGCGAAACTTATTGCAGAATTGTCTAATTAGAGTTTTTTTTATATATATATTAAAGTTTACATCAAATATTACTATGATTTGTCTGCGTTTAAAACACATTGTATATAAATATTTTTTAATGAATGTAATTTGCTTCGCGTCTCTTATTAAGGGAATTAATAATCGCAAATGTTGGAATGTAAATTTTATACAGAAACGAGTGAAAATGGTGAAAATAAACAAAAGCCATTGGAAGGGAATTCACACGTTTCTTATTAGAATTCTAAGGTTGGTATTCTTTACAAAGTTAGCGATGATCGTTTGAAATTTAGTGTAAAATAGTTTTTGGAATTACGATCACAGCGTTAACTCGGTACAGAATGCCTGGTTTTGCGATTAGCCTCTTGAGACTTAGTGAAGGGATGTTAGGGGAGTTCCCGGACGTCGACTCGGTGGATTAATGAGTATTGTGGTCCTTGAGAGTCCGTCGATGTAAAGGGGGAATGCGTAGCTTCGTAGTAAGTAGTGGGGGTTCAATTTCCCATATAATTTTATAGTGCGACTCGGCACGTTCTAATGAAATTGTAGATATTTAATTATTATATAATGTAATATTTTTAATAAGTTCTCTTATGTATTTTTGTGTTCTAAATGAATTATTACTTGACGGCCTGAAACCGATTTATTTTCAGAACGGAAGTTGGTTATCTACCTCAGTTAATTTTACATTCAATTTGGACTTTTCGTTACATTATTCTAAGAATTGTAGGTAATTCAATTTTGTTTCAATGCAAAGGTTTGTCCACCTGTCACAAGTAAATGTACGTTATAATAAATAAATAAATACATATTGTATGATTGAGTATGGTTTTTTATTTTTTAAGTCCTTTTAAGGATTTTCCTTTCTAATTCCTTAATAAATAAAAAAAACGCTATGACACTATCTATTGACACTTAGATAGCAGCAAGAATGTACTAGAAAAACATGGATAGTGTATTGAACTTGAATTGACTGTTTAAGTCTCCTCGTGACCACCGAAACAAGTACAAGTCAAGTCTCATAAAGTCTTTAAACTCTGTATTAAAGAATTACTAAGTACATATCTTTTTAAAACACCTATAAATATTGTATAATATTTAATGCGCTAATAAATAAGTAATTCAACAATCTCAAGTACAAAATTACTGGAATTATGCATTAGATATCGGCAGACTTAATAAGAATTCGTATGCAGGTGTTCTGATTGTAAAAGAAATAAGATTTATTTATTAGCAGTGACCACGCTTTTTGTTTCAAATAGGATATATCCGATGAAAATAACATTTATTTATGATAGATATTACTTTGTTACTAAGAAAATCATAAAATATATGAAAAATTTGAAAAAATAAATAAATAGTTTTTCACTAGAATAGGCATAGGAGACTGGTCCTTGTTCACTTTTTTTATTCCACATCTTTATATCGTATAATAAAATCTCTTTTCAACCGAATAGAACAATTTAATTGAAAACGTTTTTTTACAGTCCTAATTTGTTTTTAAAAATCATGCTATGCCTACAATTGAATAATTTAAGCATGAAATCATCATGAAAGGAAATACGAGCACGATGTTTAGTTTTATTTCAACATACATATAATGCTGAATATTAAAGTTTGCATGTAAGACGGTCACACGGGAAACTATTGTGTTTTTAACTTACATATTTAAATTATACTGCTTTATATTATATACATTAATACTATCAATTCACCCGGGATGCACACGAAAATAAACTTACATCAAAAGTTATGAAAAGTAACTCCCACTATGCTATCTCATTTGTTCAATCTGACTATATTGACGAGTTTCTTGTGGTATTCTTCTCGTCATACGCCTTTCCAAAGTCACGGTAGAGTCTAACGATGAGCAAGTGCACGTCTTTAGTGCCTATGCTAATAAACGATTTCCATTTTATTTCATTTCATGGTAAACGACCACACTCCACCTGATGGTGTGGTCCTGGGGCGAAAACAAACATACAACAGTGGCCTCCATTATATCGGCTTGAGGAGATGAATCTCATCTACTCCCAAGCGGGGGGCTACTCAGGCATATCCGAAGTTTCGTGATACGACTATCACCTCTGTAGCTTACTTATCAGTACGCAAAAAGGCCTGTCAAATGTCCGTAAAAGAAGGATTAAGTGGCTTATCCGTAATTACGTGAATGATTACAGGTCTGTAAGTGTACCCGAGTAGGAAACGTCCGTGTTTTCGGCTGAAGTTCGTGCGCCTGAGTAGCCCCCCTGATCCGAAAACGCGACTAGGTTACTACGCTGACATACTGGGCTGACAACCATCATCAGTCTGGTTACCATTCTTTGTATGTCTATATTATTTTATAAACACTTAGCAACCTAATTGGAGCCGCTATGCCAGATACAGTAATCACTTATTACGTCAGGGGTTATATGTTGCTTTTGTCCTAACACCCAGAGTATAGGTGTCTTCGGTATCCTTAGGATCAGGGCTTAGTACGTAATATCTATTCTAATACCTACTACAACATTATTAGGATTAGAAAAATTCATTATTTCAAATTCAAATACATTTATTTGTCATAAATATGGTTAGTAACATGAGTCTTAAAGTAATGTTAGTAGTATCAAATATTTTACACATTGTATATAGCATCTGTATATGGTATGCAAATGCTAAATAATATCAGATTAAATTTAAACCTACGAAATGTCACTCATAAATTCGCCAATTGAATAATAGTAGTTATTTATTAAAAATACTTTGAGATTATATTTGAATGCGTTAAGACAATCAATGCCTCTTATAACCTTAGGTAGATATTTAAATATGCTTGTAAATTCTGAGAGAAATATAAACATGGCTTAAAAACAATAGTTATTGAGTTTATAGGTACATATTTTTAGATTAATTATTATTTATGTTTAATGTATTTAGGTACTAAGATCTGTAACTGTAGTCAGATAACACGTTTTTTAACCTAATACCCCCTGTATTCCTTGCTATTTTATGTTCAATTTATTAAACAATAAACCATTAACAATTTTATAAACTTATTTAGTTTCGAGAGCTAAACTAAACATAAAAATAAGTGTTTTAAATTAGTTAAATCATATTTTCTAATAACCTCAGAAATTTATGAGCGTTTTTTTTAATAGAAATATTTTTTCTTTACATTTTATTGCTATAATGATGATCATAAAAATATTATATGCATATAATTCTAACGGTAGCAATACCAATCCGGGCGATCTGAGCTTGGACTATAACTTTTCGAGTCCTATGAGAAGCGTTTTAAATGAATTATTTTAAAACATTAGGAATTCTTCAGAGGAGCTTATTAATTCAAAAAGACATCTTGTTATAGAAATTCTATGTATTTTCTAATTTGACAAGTGGCTATAAGGGCTGAGCGTGATATCCGAGGAGGTTTACGAATTCAATTTTTTTTATAAAATTTTGTTTAGTATTCGTGAATATCGGCTTTTTGTAAATTTGGGCGCAAAAACTCTTATTAAAGGAAAGAAAGATGATTCTTTAATTTTCCAATAACTGTAAAACTAGGCTTCAAGATCTTCATTGCAGATGTTAGCTTAACAATTGCTAACTGCTCGCTTAAAGTGGCAGATCCAGATGAAGAAGGAAGAGGAAGGAAGATGAAGGAAAGCGTTCAACACCTATGTAAAAGTTCTTCCTAGGTCTTGGGTGTTCTGTGTTTACATTGTCCAGTCGTTTTAATACAAATAACACGATATTACTTTGTATTTACAGAAAAATAAATCCTGAAATATTATAAGAATCTAAAAATTATAAATATATTATACAGTGACGGCCATTTGCAATTTTTCTTTACACAAGTTCATTGTCTACGTCCAAAGTCCAATAGAAATGCGATCCACTTCCAGAAACCACAAACCATTATTATAACAATTTAAATATATGCGATTTGAATTTAACATTGTTTGTTATTTATTTTGTTGATAATCGTAAGTTTAGTGTTTATAACCTTAGTGACCACACTTACTAACCTAGAGCCTGTGGGCTTATCACGAATTTAGTCTGGCTTTCGAATCGATCTGTCACAAGTAAAACGAATCCCTTAGCAATCGGGATCATGAATTTTTACTAACGACTAACGAGCACCAGCAATCTATCAAATGAACTAAAGATCGAGACGTTCGAAAATTAACAAAAAGTATATAAAATATTGTAGTTCCAAATCCGCACGCGGTGGCGCTGCTCAAATTTCCATACAAATCGCTTGAAGCGAACTCGGTTCGAAAGCCAGACTAAAATTCATGATAAGCCCACTGTATTCAGAAATAACGCTTGAGAGGTGTTTGATCTGTGATAGAGTTTACGCCCTTTAACAACTCAATGTGATTTTATATTTTATCATCGGATGATCGACATTGGACATCATCTGTGACTTAGTTGATGAGTCTCTTATGGTATTCTTCTCGTTATACATCGTAGAGTCTAATGATGATGATGATGATGGAACTTTACTGCAGACGAAACGTCATCATATGCAATATAATATAGATATACTATATAGATATTATAGAAACATTCTAGAACATTTTCGAATTAAAAAGGTTGACGTTTACTGCAATATTTCCAAAAAGCCCTTCTCAGCATTTTTTCCCCTTTATAATGCGAGGCGCGCCCACTCCCGCGCAGTTTGTAAAACACTTCTGAAGAAACACCTGAACTTTGGTAAGAATTATTTTATATATTTTTAAATCTTTTTAATTGTCTATAAATTTGACAGTAATTAATGGTCAAGGGTAGACAGAGTACTTTCAATTTTTAATTTTGTAAATAATTAATCGTAAATTAACTAGATAATTCTTGAAAGTTTTACATTTAATTTTTTATTCTATTATATTTTGAATTCAGTAATTTATAAATAGCTCTATTAAGTTCAATATTATTTTTCATTTGTTTTTTTTTTGCGCTTTGGAATTATTACAATTAATGTATGCGATGTGAATCACTTTTGATAATATTTTAAATTAAATCGTATATTATTTCAAGACATCACTAAAATTATTAATAAAAGGCTTTTTTATTATTTTTAATTTTAAATTTTTCTTTCCGTTTTAATTTTTTACATAATTAATTTAATTTGGTGTATTTAAATTGTTTTAATATTAAAACGCTTGAAGTGTATAACTTTCAATTATATTATTTAAATTCAAAATCAAATACAAGGGATTAATTTTATTTGTCGTTGCGACATCCTGTTAACGCGGAACAAATTTCCTCCTTAACCCTTAGTTACTCGCACTAAGAATATTACATAACTGCTCGCATGGGGTCACATGATTTAATATATATAGAAAGGTATAAAGTAAATGAACAATTTAATTATTAAAGTGCTTTGTTTTTTATTTTATATATATTTTTATTATTTTACAGTAATAACGTGAATTAGTAACAAATTGGAAAACAACAAGATAAACTAAAACATTCCAAATTTAATACGGAAATGCTCTGACCCCATGCGAGTAATTAAGGGTTAAAACTATTAACAAAAATACAGTAAATATTAGTTATTGAATTAAATTAATACATTCGATTGTTTTCTCATTTTTAGATACATGCATATTATTATTATTATTATTATTTACTGTTTTGAAGCATCAATCAAATCGAATTATACTCATGTATGGAGTGAAAACACTTTGAACTCAAAATCAATAATATTATCGGTATAATATTGTTATACATTTATATGAATACTAGCTTTTGCCCGCGGCTTCGCTCGCGTTAAGAAGTATTATTATTAATTAGGTATAGTTTTTGCGGCTTCATCATAGTAGCTCCAATCTTTAATTTCAGTTCAATCAGTCGAAAATCTAAGAAGATTTATACAAACTTTCATCCCCTATTTTATCCCCTTGGAGGTAGAATTGATCAAAATCCTTTCTTAGCGGATGCCTACGTCATAACATCTACCTGCATGCCAAATTTCAGCCAGATCCGTCCAGTGGTTTGGGCTGTGCGTTGATAGATCACTATGTCAGTCAGTCACCTTTGAGTTTTATATATATAGATAGTTTAAACTTGTATTTTAAAAATTTTAGTTATATTAAATGTAAGTGTTTACCTACTAATATTTTTTATTTACATTTTTTTAAACAAAAGTTTTTCTTATTATCAAAACCACTTATTTTACTGAACAATAATAGATGAGGTATAAAAATTCCGTGTGAACATATTAAATTGATATAGAAGGCATTTAGCTAAAAAATTTGATATTTAGGACCAATAAGAATCAATATTGTGTTAATGTTTGTAGGTATAATAAAAGTTTTCCTAACATACTTATTGAAATATCAATTAATTTTGGACTCGCAAAAGCCTCTGAACTGGAACTGAAGACAACTCGAAGTAATGAAGATTGTGGCAGTTTGAACTACCCCCTGCCCCATATTACATAGACTTATATAGTTCATGTCTGTGATGTGGAGCAGGGGGCCTTCAAGCTGGCTATTTGCATCACGAAGAAGAGACAAGAGAAGAAATATCAATTAAAATTCATCTTGTTTGTATCAAAACTTTCACTTTGACAGTTATAAAACTACTAGCTTTTACCCGCGGCTTCGCTCGCATTTAAGCCATTAAATAAGTATCAGAGATCATTTCAATAGAAATGAATCAATATGATTCCAAACAGCTGAAACTATAGTTAGTGGGAAACTATAGCAAAATATTTTTTTTAATAAAAAGTATCCTATGTACCTAGAAGTAGTACCTCCTAAAATATAAGTGGTTGTTGCGTGAAAACGTAACAAACAAACTCACATTCACATTTATAATATTAGTAGTGAAGTAGGGATTTAACTAGACATGTGTTAAATTCGATATGTTATTGCGCATATTATAATAGTCCAAGCTCATGTTAGACTTAAGCTATTTACGTATATACTAATGCGTGTATTTTATACAATTTCAGTATCATAAAGTATGTTGAATATATTGGATACGAGCTGAGATATATACACCATGACCACAAAGGACTACGAGCAGTATTTAAGAAATTCTAAACTAACTATGTGAGTATAGGAGTATATTTTTAAATACTAACTACAGTTCAAGTTTAAAATCTTTGCATTAAATCTTTAATTAATCCATAATTAAAAAATTCAATAATTAATAATTTAATAATATCATAAAGTTCAACTATTGTCGAATTCAAGACAGAATGACATTAAATATGTAGATAATAAACGTCACGATTTTTTTGTCCGCAGTTTACAGCTCGGTTGGCTACTGTAGCTGAGTTGTGGTAATGGCATCTTTAATACAAAAATTACTGAAATGTTTAAAATAGGTATAACTTTTAAATTAGACTGTATTTGAAACGCAACAAAGTAGGTAAGACAACTTTTAGTTCCTTAGAAGTAAAAAGTGCTGTGAATTATATAATTTTTTTTATTTGAGATAACTCAGTAACAATCGAAATTACGATACAATTTGCGCTGAAGCCGAAACAGAACATCCAGGGTTAAGCACTCTATTACTCTACATTACTACGTATGTATTTGCTTTACAAGTGGCGTATGGTAATAGACACTTGACACTGGCAGTTTCCCTAAAACAAGTTGAAAATTATTTTAACTGAACTTCATATATCTTATTATATTTTCATTGTCATGAAGACTGGAAGTGAAGAAAGCTCGAAGCATTGAAAACTGTCAGTTTGAACTTTTTCCTGCGTCAGATTACATAATCTGTTTTAATATTGATTATGATCTGAGGTAGGGGGCTTTCAAACTGACCATTGCATCATGAAGAAGAGACAAAAGAAAGAAAAATCAATACTGCTAAATACTTATTTTGTTGTAATGCAGTAAAGTAGGTAAGCTCTCCTTTAGATTTTAAGATCTAAGCAGTGGTCAAATTGGACTTACTCACGAATCGGAACGCATTTCCTTTCAAACCTTCTGATTAATACGCTGACAGAAAAAATCATAATATTAGGTTTTTTTCTTAATTTAAAAAATACCAAATCAAACCGGAACGATGTACGGAGAACTTTTCACGAAACGGAACCGCGTTCCGGTCCATTCCTACCACTGGCTCTAAGGCATGCTGTAAATTATTAATTTTAAAAACTCAATAACAATCGAATTAATATTGTTGTATTGTTTATTGTTGAAGTGAACAGGACGCCATTGCCGTTGCTGCGTGTTGTTGTGCTGTTAAGAGCGATTGCATTTTGACAATAAGAACCTACTGAAACTGAAGATGAATGAAGAACAACACCCGAGGTTAAGTGCTCTGTTACTCTACATCACCATGTATATATATTTATTATACAGGTGATGTAAAGTTATAGTGAACTTGACACTGACAATTACTGCAATATAACTTGAAGATTATTTGACTGGACTAAACTGCAACTGAAAAACGTGAAATAAAGAAGCCTCAGTGATGGCATTAGCCCAGTATGCCGTCCTGGGGAAGTACCACCACTTTCAAGCGGAACGCCCGTGAAGTGACCTAGTCGCGTTTCGGGATCAGCTTGGAAGTAGCCGGGATAACGAGAGGAGTGTGCCCTGTCAGTTTGGATAGAGCACATTCGTCTCCTCAAGCCGGCATAGTGGAGTCGACTGTTGCGCGCGGACATATGTCCGTAGTAACAGTTGATTCCACTCATGGATCCACTCTAGCTTAACATCAGGCGGAGTGTGGTCAGATGTTGGGCTATCAATAAAAAAATAAAAAATAAAAGTCTAAAGTGTCCGTTTGAAGTACCGCAAACTTTAGATAACTAATGTATTGTTCTTAATTGTGATGGAGATATGGAGACTTTCAAACTATAAAATTCAAGCTCAGGTATTGTATTAAAAAGTTTCACAAACTTTAAAATTCAATATGTCTATTTCTTCATAAGCTTAGATTTTATTTAATTGTATGGCAAATAAGTTATTTACGTATATACTAATGCGTGTATTTTATACAATTTCAGTATCATAAAGTATGTTGAATATATTGGATACGAGCTGAGATATGTACACCATGACCACAAAGGACTACGAGCAGTATTTAAGAAATTCTAAACTAACTATGTGAGTATAGGAGTATATTTTTAAATACTAACTACAGTTCAAGTTTAAAAAGTGTCTCGTCTAAATTTTAGTTCTTCATAGACACGCAGAGGACGAAGGGTCCAATCTGAGCTGAAATTGAAGATTAAAATACATAGTTGAGCATCCTATTACCATACACATTACGTTCCACTTTCGAAACCGACCTAACTATAAGTATTTTTTACTATTGTATTACAAATTTTCTTATACTTAATATGATCTATTTGTAAAATATTATTTTGATCTGCATTTTTAGTATTAACATATAGGGTTTTTTATTCTGAATTAAAATTCAGTTTTATTATTATTATTTTATGCACAGGCTATGATTGACGAGTTTCTTGTGGTATTCTTCTCTTCATACGCCTTCCGAAGTCACGGTAGAGTCTAACGATGAGCAAGCGCACCGCACGCCTTTAGTGCCTATGCTGATAAATGATTTTAATTTTATTTCATTTATTTATTTATTTAGACATACACAAACAGTTAACAAACCATAACATGAAAGTAACAACTACACTAGACTAGAGAAATAAAGCTAAATTTGTTAACCTAACAGTTGTGATAAACATCTGAAGAAAACTATATACATTAATGATTAATTACGAATGCCAGTCTGCTGCTCGAACATAGAGTGTTGTCGGAAAGCCAAGTGCAAAATGGACTTGAGCTTTTTAGGCTTTAAATGGAATAAATCAAGATCCGTGACATTTTCATATATATCGTTATTTTATTGTTTATTATAAATATATTCCTACATATAATGAAAAAGAGTTCATATGCATATATATGCGCGTACTATTGTTAATTTACGAGGTACTATTAATTACTTTTTTTTTCAGGAAGTATTCCAGTTCAAGATCAAGAACAACTAACTAGCCCTGTTGTACTCTGTCTTAGTACGCAATCACCGCATATAATTATATATTTCGATATAATATTGATACGTCGTGGCGGTGTATTCAGACTGCCCCGAAGCTCGTGTTATGAACAGAAAATTCAATATTTATTTGTTTTCTATGACAAATGTAGGTAGCTTCCAAACTGAGAGAGAAGAAAAACGATCATAAAGTGGTGAGAGAACCGGTGTTTACGATCACGTACATGCGTTTGATTTTGTACGTGATGTGTATATACTGGGTCTTTCGCTACTTATTCTCATCATTGAAGAAGAAGACTGATTCTTTACAAAATTACTTTTTACATAGACACTAACCTAGTCCAATTAAGGATAGCTCTAACACTTAAACTATTCAACAATACCTTGTTAGTTGTGGACTGTGTTACCAACCCTACTGTGGGCTTATCACGAATTTAGTCTGGCTTTCGAACCGAGCTGTCACAAGTAAAACGGATCCGTTAGCAATCGGGAATATATCGAATGAACGAAAGATCGAGACGTTGGAAAATTAACAATAAGTATCTAATATATTGTAGTTCCAAATCCGCACGCGGTGGCGCTGCTCAAATTTCCATACAAATCGCTTGAAGCAAACTCGGTTCGAAAGCCAGACTAAAATTCGTGATAAGCCCACTGTTTTAAAAGTAGATTAGCCGTTTTCACATTGATGCCCCTGTTTTCTGTGTCATGCCTAATTTTTACTGTTTTTCAATTAGCGTTCAGCGCCACCTGTTACACTATGCAAATATTTTTTGATAACCACTGTGTAATAAAACGCAATGTCACTATATGGCAGTGTCTAATCTTGTTATTTGAAGCCACAGAAAGGCACATGAAGAAATTTAACAAAAATATGCATGATTTTAAAAAGGAAAATGATTCTGAAAATACTGAATAGGCAATTGAGGATGAACGTGGAAAATAATTTCACTTTGATTTTTGTTTTTTATGATGTTTTGTTCAATATTATTATATAACAATGTATGTGAGTCCTGGTAACTAATAAAAGTAGGTGATTGTTTTAATTATATGAGGACAGTATGAAATCTGCCTTTTTTACTTTACCTACTGTTTTCTCCTGTTTTTTTATTGGTGAACTGCTGTTTTTTAGTTTCTTGGGGTTGGCAACACTAGTTGTGGATCTAAAGCCGCGTCTCCTGCGCGTGTTTCTTCGAAACATTACACAAAAACATTGAAACATTTGGGCGTGGCCGTACACAATGTTTTTGCTTTACGTCGACCACGGAAAACAAAAAACATTGTGTACGAATACAAAAATGTGGCCCAATGTTTCGATGTTTTTGTCTAATGTTTCGAAAAAACACTCGCAGGAGACGCGGCTTAAGATTGTTTTAAACATACATAAATCCTTTGTAAAAACACCTATGTTTAATACCTTTCCTATGTACTATATTAAACAGCTATACACATGATTTAGACCGTTTATTTTAAAACCCCCTACCGTGCCCATTGAATTATCATTAATATAATTTGAAAGCTACTGATCATGCCAAATCTGATAATAAAAGGCGTGAGGCATAACTCGCAATAACTTCATAAATATTCTACAATGTTCTTTGATAGCACGTAGCGTGAAAAATTGAATTAACCACGCCAAGTGCTTAGATCATATCGATTTGGATGGCGAGTCGAGTCTAGTCTAGTTTTATATGCCTGGAGCGACGATTGGCTCTGATTAATATAACCAATCCTTTGCTGAGTCATAAGAATAAGTAATCAAAATTGAAAGAATTGGATTATACGTGTATTACGTCTGTATCCCAGTTTTACGCACAAATTACGCAGAAATTCTGGCTTCAATTCCCGATCGATACAAAAACAATTGTTTAGGTGTACTTTTAATATATTTTGACATCTAATATTTGTTTCTGATTCCCCAGTCATTTCCATTTGGATGTACTTTTTAGCTATAATGCATTAAACCTAACTGTTCCGTTTAATTTAATTTTTCTCCTATTTTTTTATCTATGTTGCTGTCTGACAACATCCTTGCACCCCTCGCCACCTAATTTCACCCGACGGCAGCGCCCTCTCGGGGACAACGGTGTAACTAGCTAAGAACTAGGTGATCGCACTTATGCTAAATAACTGTAATCTGGGTTTCGTCGCTATAAACAAGAGAGGAATCATCTCGTCATAGACCAGCACCTCAACTCGCTCCGGAGATGACAGAGGAAAAGAGAGAAAGCCGAGCCAATCGTAACTACCTTTCTTTTCCATTCCTGATACTGTTTGTCAGACAGCATTTTACACTATACACTAACATACCATCTCATGACGTTATTTATTTTGTTTTTAGGTTTTAAATGTGCAGAATATAAATTGGTATTGTAGAATCAAATTGTCAACTTCTATATCGAGTTATAATGTAATTTGCACTGTTACAATTTATTATAAAAAAAGTATGATTGTCCTGTGATCATTGTCCATGAGTGTCTGAATTTTTGATATTGATATATGTAAATTATCATATATGTTTAGTTTAAAATACTAGTTAGGTTATAAAAATATTATCAAAGCAAAGTCAGTCCTAAAATAAGTAATTAATAACAATTAATTTTCACAATAAATTCAACTAGTTAAAGAGCCCAACCTCAGCCACATTCTACAAGTAGGACTTAATTCCGGATTAAATTCCCTAATTATAGATAAAGTACAAGAATTAGAAGTTTGTCTTGTCTCTGGCTACTTAATTAGCTGTCAAAAACTAACAACTATGCGGTAGAAATTGCTGCGGGTTTATTCTTGAATTAATATACTCATTAAACTTTGAAATTTACTATAGTAATATATTATAGTTTTGTATGATTTTGTAGTTGTTTGCGTCATTTTTATAGTATATTTATAGCTTCTAAGATGAACAAACTTCGAACGAAAATACGGACAATTCCTAATCAGGAACGTTTACGTAATCGTAATTATTCAAGAAATTGTGGATTTGATAGACGACGGATAGGCTACTTAAGGCTCATTTCACGGACATTTGTCAGGACTTACAAGCTTATATGTCAAAATGCACGCACGTAAGCTACAGAAGTGACGGCCGTATCACGATACTTCTTCGGATATGCCTGATTAGCCAGAGGCGAAACTTTACTGTAGTAATTGTGTAGTATCACATAATGAAAAGTTGGGGGTATATTTTTAAAAATTATTCCCGTTCATATTCAAATCGATATCGTAACAATCTCTAGAATAAACCTAATTATTGTTGAAACCTAGTATATCTGGTTTCTAGACCTAACCATAGATAGTTGAGTAGCGATGTATTATTGATAAGTCCATTAAAATATTTTGCCCTTAAATGTGATCTTATACATACTTACTTATAATTTATTCCTATACTCTTTGCAAATGTACCGGTTTTTATTGAATATAAATTCTTAATAATTAAAGAATAGTAAGAGATCTTGTTACACTAACCGGCAAAATGAAGAAGATTTCTACATACAGGCTTTTTGTGTTCAGGGTGGGGCACGGAAACCTCCCACATTTCAAGAAATGTCATCTACTAGTAGTGTTTTGTCTTGGGTATGTAAGTTTAGGGCAACATGATGTGAATGTGTATAACCTTTCTTTTGAAATGTGGGAAGTTCCCGCGCCCCACACTGTAGTACTATTTGTCTCCGTTCTTCGCACTTGAGCTTAGCATTAGGCCATGTATATATAAAATATTATTTAAAAAAAAAACAAGTTTTCAATTAGCATGTATCAATTTATTTATCTGTTTATTTAATATTTTTGCGTATGTTTTATTTTAGGAAGTAACATTAAATAATACGTAATAGAATATAAACTTAAATACAAGGTTAGGTCATCTAAATATAACAATATAACCTACTTCCTGCTCATGTTATAAAGGTGAGTGCTATTTTAAAACATTTCGACGCTGGATGTAGCGACCGGGGTTGATTAGAACGGGTCGCTGAATAAAATGAAAAGTTAATTGGGTTCGTTATAACATATATATACCTATTATATACCTACTCCTTCCGATTTAGGTTTTTTAACATTAATTTAATTATAAAATCCATTTATATGACCTTCACTATACTGGCTAGACATGTGCTCTCTCCAAGTTTACAGGAAAAACTTATGTAAAGGACAACTTCCAATCTTCAAATAATCCTAATTCAAGAACACTATCAGACCACTTCAGTTAAATTATTAAATACAATAGATATATCTCTAACTATAAACCTAATATTTATTAGGTTTCTCAATAATAAATTCTTCACACTAAAACCATTTCTGAAAATCAAAGGTGCGTTTAGAAATATGGAATAAACACCTTTTTTATATTTAAAAATAACGAACAATTAAAATTGTATATCTATTAGCCATTCTCAAAGTGTGTTCCGCGGAACCCTAGGGCTAAAATACTGCAAAAAATACCTACCAAAGGGAGATTATAAGGTTACATTTAAATATTCCAACTAAATATTACATTGCAATATGATTATTCATAAATACATATAAATCAGTTTTTTATAATTATATTAAGGCTTTTTCCTTCGCCAAAAAAGTTTCAGAACCGCTGACGTAGGTATATATATAAATTTTGTCTAATAAACTAAATAAATTCTACCTATCCTAAAGGGGTAGCACAAGATATTCTGCATCATTTATCCCTCACTCAAGACTGCTTTCACCCCATCAGATCACCCTTGTAACTACCTCCTTACTTTTTAGCTTAGCTGCAAGGTTCAAATATGTCGCAGTCCAACTATCAATTTTGACATTTCTACAACATACTATTTTATTTATGTAGGCGCTTACTTAAATAGAAGAATGCGGCTATGTGCATTTTAAATTATCTTATTAACGTAGCTAATTGGACCGTCATGGTTAAGTGACAGTATGCGTGAATCAGTGCGATTCACTTATTGACGCATCACGGAAAAATAACAAATACTTCAGTACAGTGCTTCCCAAAGTTGACTGAGCTCCGATTTAACTAACAAAAATGTCTTATCTGTTCTAATTGTAATGAAAATACATGTGTTACCAATATGAATGAAGGACTGTTCTGTTACAGTTTTGGAATTTATACATACTTTTGGTTATTCTATTATCTCTTATAATTGTAATAAAATTTATATGTTAGACAATAAATAAAAAGCAAAGGTTCTTGTTTACTTCTACATACAACATGAGAAAGCATGATAATATTTTACTTAGTCTGTATGTTGTAGATATGTTAGTGTTAGGGGAAGGGCCGAAAGCAGAGGGAGATGTAAATTAATCAATATGCTAAATCTGTGTAAATTTTAAATTTAGAATACATTTGACAGTTCAGAAACAAAAGACTATTTGCAAACATAGTTTTGGTAATTTTAAATTTAGAATACATTTGACAGTTCAGAAACAAAAGACTATTTGCAAACATAGTTTTGGTAATTTTAAATTTAGAATACATTTGACAGTTCAGAAACAAAAGACTATTTGCAAACATAGTTTTGGTAATTTTAAATTTAGAATACATTTGACAGTTCAGAAACAAAAGACTATTTGCAAACATAGTTTTGGTAATTTTAAATTTAGAATACATTTGACAGTTCAGAAACAAAAGACTATTTGCAAACATAGTTTTGGTAATTTTAAATTTAGAATACATTTGACAGTTCAGAAACAAAAGACTATTTGCAAACATAGTTTTGGTAATTTTAAATTTAGAATACATTTGACAGTTCAGAAACAAAAGACTATTTGCAAACATAGTTTTAGTAATTTTAAATTTAGAATACATTTGACACTTCAGAAACAAAAGATTATTTACAAACATGGTTTTGCTAATTTTAAATTTAGAAGGCTAATTTAATGCGATGTTATTCACGTTGTTTCTTTTAAATAAATTATCTTTAATGATTTTTAATTATATGACTAGATTTAGATCTTAACAATACTAAAACTCTAAAGTTCTACAACACAGAATTAATATAAAAATTTAGTGTCGTCCTGTCTATAAACACTATTCGTTCTTTGTGTCCATGTTCAAGAACATGTATTTATTAATATACATAGTTGGATCTTAAAACCCCGCCGAGGTGCATTACCTTTACAATATTCATGTGCGTAATATAAAGCTGTCCAAAGGATTCTTCGTAATAACATAATATAGCCTATGATGAAAAGAGAACTAAATCGTTGTAGGCATTCTTTGGGCTGGCTTTTCATATTATATTTAAACGGAGTTTAAACTAAAACCGTTTTACGCTTGCATTTCTTTTATTATATATTAGTTCAAATTGGTATACGTTATTATAAAATATAAATTGCATAATAACTATTTTAACTTGAATAAAATTGTTTCTTGATAATCTAGCTTAAAAGTATTATAATTTGTAGAAACCGGCCCTTAAATATAGTATTCTTAAAAGGAGTTCATTAGCGCTGATTGCCGCCATCAATTGTACACGAACGCCCTCTGGCGGCGACGAGCAACAACTAATAACTTAAATATTTCCATTTACAATATCGATTTATTAGTGACTGCACTTTTGCTTTTATATATGCATTGAATATTAAATATTTAATTAATATTGATATGATTTTTTATTCTTTATAATATTATTAGGAAGCCAAATAAAAGGTTAGTTTTCAATTATTTTAAGAATTCTTTTATGAGCTATGAACATTTCCTGAAAGTTCTTGTAAGACATTTAAAAACTTTATTCATTATTATAAAGCATGAAGTATTTTTAAGATTTTTGTGTATTTTATAATAGCTTAATTACGTAAATTGTACAGCTTTTCAAACATCGGATTAAATTATTTAACATTAACGTGATGGTGGTTGTAATGGATGAAGCTTAATTTTGGCGGTCAAACGTGCTGTCAGTTTTTCAATTGTTTTTTTTAAGGAAATGTTACGTTTTATTTTTAAGTTCACATTGTAATTCATATCTAATTCCTAAAGTAATAAGGAGTAAAGAAGTTTTTAATTTGTCAATACATGCACAAGGTCTTTTAAAATAGTCAAATCTTCTTCGTTTTTTAATCTTATTAAGCTATCTATTGGAGAAAAATGGAAACATAGTGAAACAGCGACTTTTTCATACTATATCTAGTTAATGAGACGATAGAATCTCTCACGATCATGATATGTTAAGATGTACCACATGATCCCAGTATTTATTAGCTAAAGTAAAAAATAAATTTATGCATTAATAATTCCAGCGATTTTATATCTTACGTACCTATAGGTTTATTTTGCTTATTATTTTGGTCTAAATAATAATTATATTTTTTACTATACAAATCACAGCGATATTTTATTAATAGTTTTAAAAAGTAACAATTGTCATGAATATGATTGGTAAAAGATACGCAATACAACAGCAAATTGGATAGATATAGCATATACATACATACATACATATATTTGTGTATATGTGTGTATGTCATACTTTAATAATAGGAGAGTTATTATTTTATAATATAATAGAAGCTTGTTGATGTGAGTACCCCCTCCTCCAGAGACTACTCTAAGATGGTCTACTGCTAAAGTATTATTTTTTATAAATTAACAATCTTCAAATGGATACAGACTGGACTTTGGACTGGAAGAAACAATCATTAGAAAGGGATAACTATATTCTTATAGTCACCTGCGTTCATTTGTCGTAGTTGAAGCATGTGTGAAAGGGATGCAGATATCGCTTATATACCTACAAGAACTGTATCCATTTGAAAATTGTGGTGTGTAAATATGACGTTAAAGTGTCAACTTGTATAGAGGTAGGTAGGTAGTTTAAATCTATAAATATATATGTAATATATCACAGCGTATTTATTTATTCTGCTTTCACTGCTATTATTCATTTGTTTTTTTTTTTAATGAAAGTTAAGTTACTCTATGTAGTGCATATTATATGCTCTATCGAACAGTGTAATCTATTATTTCTATCTTAATTCTAAGTTAATAGGTTGAAATCCGATATGTGTCCCACGTAATTTGTGTGTGGCGAAACCGTTAAATTAAGTTTATAGTTATAATAAAATATATCATCTGAAAGCACTATAAACTAACCAACTGTGCGTATATTGAGTATTCATAAAATTTGAGAACAGCGGGTAAATTATAGATTTAAGGCGGAATTTTCTGCTTTCTTTTGACAACAACGAGTTATAAAGGCTATTCTTATTAATATATTATTTCTATTTTCATATAATGTTTATATCTATAAAGCAGTATATAGTTATATTTAACAGGAAAACGCATTTAAACTGAATATTAAAACAGTTGTTTGCATAGTAACAGAAAGCATTATCATGTGAAAATTAAAATTTGTATAAAAATAAAATATGCTAATCGGAGCCTGCTTCTCCTAATAGCAGTTTTTTGTTATTAATCCTTCAGAGGGTGCTAAACTTTTGCTTCATAAATAAGATTTATGATGACAAAATATAATTAAAGAAAAGTTCGTAGTAGACCCCCTAATATGGCGTCGCGTCACCGACAACCCCCGTTGCTAGGCAACACTGCATTCAAAATAATCGATAGAGCCTTGTTCATTCATAGAATTCGTTTACCCTTACATATGAATGTACTCAGTACTCACCCCTAACAGGAGAACGGTTTCACTTTGTCCCTGACATTTTCATGATCGTTTTATGGCAAAATGATTTTCAGTATTACAGGTAAATTGTTTGTTTTATTGCCTTTTTATTGAAGACTGTTTTATTGCTGACTTAGTGCTATGTAAGATACTATCTAAACTAAAATTTAACGTTTTCGTGTATGCTTGTAGAAGTTTTTTGTTTTTTTGTTATTCGATGATTTACACTTTGGGAAGTGCTATTAAGGCTGTTTGAATGAATAGTATTTATGTTCCGCCGTTATTTATAAAAATGTTTAAGCAAATAAGTTTTGTTGTGATGTGTATGTCGTAGTTATGGAAATGAAGAGCGTGATCATTTATCGAGCTTGTTAACGACTCACAGACAATGGGGAAGTCATCTACCATTAACATTATACAGTTCATAGAAAAGGCTCTCTAATCATGATTTACATATATAACATGTTGTTATCTAAAATATGACGAATAGACTTTGGTTCAAGTTTTTAAAGTTGGTACGTCTTGCTGGATGTAGCATCGTATTAAGGGTTATTTTTTTTAATCAGATAAATACAATTTATTAGTATTGACTTTAAGCTATTGTGAGCTATATATAACTGCTACCTGCGACAAATTCAAGTAGACTCCATTATGCCGGCTTAAAGAGACCAGGTTACCTCTTGAAAGTGGTGGTATAACCATCGTCAGTCTACTTAATGCGTACTTCATTATAAGGAAAAGATCTTTCAATTTAGTTATTAAATAAAAAAGAATAAAATAAATTAATGAAATATATCTTTCGTTGACTTTTTTCATATCTCATTTCAATGTCTATAACGTAGGTTTTAAGGGTAAACTTTTCCAATTTGCTTTTCAAGGTACTGACAGAGTATAGGGGAAGGTGGAACCGAAACTTTTATTAGCTGTCTTTTGTCTTTAGATCTGACTTTCAACAATTTAATGAGAATTATAGATGTAAGTATTTATTATTTAAGACAAAATCCTCTAATGTAGTAAATAATGTACTTTTTGGAACAAATGTTTTTTCTTGCCACGTTTATTGTTAAAATGTATCTCTTTAAAAGTTTTTAAAAAATACTAAATATATATCTTGGCCTAAAGTTACTTCTTATTAAAAAAATAAATTGTCAACTGTCACCTGATTGAAGCGTTTACGTTAACTTTTATTTCTTTGTTTGGTCATATTCGTTTCATGGTAGCATATCGAATCTGTAGATACCGTGCGCTATAATAGCCGAAGACAACATATACCATCCAATTCCGGAAGAAATATTAACTTTTTCTATAATACATATATGATATTAGGTACAAATAAATATTTATTTCGACCGTGATTCAAACTTCTACGTGATTGTCGAGTTAAATAACCACTTCACAAGTATTTCTGCCTATCCCACAAGGAATTGTATTATTCTGCCACAATATCTCTAACATATTAAATCTCTAAAAAACCGAGAGATTCTTTGTAAATTGCTATTTGTATAAGAGATTAAAGAAAGCAATCTTTACTCTAAGATTGTGAAGCGACTGTAGATATTGGTCGCGCCGTTTGTTGGGTTTGAATTCAAATAACACATACATACACATACCCACTTGCACCACTCACAAACTCGCACGTACGCATAAACTACCCTCTATCACCCCCACTTTCCGCACCCTTTCCTGAAGCCTATCAGTCAGCTGAAGAGTTAGTTGGAAAACGAACACCGCAAGGCGCTACACGCCGCCACCCTCGAAATAATACTCAAAACCGCGTAACCCGTCGTGTCGAAAGTGTTTGAAGATAGTGTAAACCAGCGCAATATACAGTCCACTTGAAAAATCCGAGGAGATCAGCGAGCTACATCACCATCAGGTTTGACTGATTTTCCTTACACCTCCTTACCGCATAAACCGCCGCAACAGATATACTTATTATATGTACAGTAATACCCCGCTTTACGCGAGGGATACGTTCCGGAAAAAATCGCGTTAACTGAAATTCGCGTATATCGAGGTTTATGATTAAACATAGTCAAAATTTAATACAAAAAAAATACAAATCTTTTTAATCAATCACTTTAATTATAAGAACACTTAATGCAATACATACTATTAATTATTTTTTATGGAAAAATACATCTATTGTCTTTTGGGTAGCGTTTTTTTACGTTCTTGTAAAATACGTTCATAACACCCAACACTGTTTTTAATTGTTTGACACACGGTCAAGACACGGTCATCATTATTGTCTATACTCTGCAATAAGTCCAAACCTGAATAAATTTTTGAAAGAGCATATACGCACTCTTTCGCGTAATGCGAGGCAATTGAGCGCGAAATTTGAGTTTCGCGTTATAGTGAAACAGCGCATAACGGAGTCGCGTAAAGCGGGGCATTACTGTAGTATTAGTATATATTTTATATATGTATTTTTTGATCCCTTCTATTTATTTCCCGGTCTACTACTCAAAGGTTAGTTGTTTGGTAGAGACTATTTAGTGATAAGACCGCCTTTTGTTCTTTATTTTCTTCTGTATTATTTTATTTTGTGCAATAAATAATGGTAGGTGACTATCGTATTGTCAGTAGTCATTAACGAGATCCATAAGTGAGAAAACGTAATAAAAACTTTTGTTTCCATAACTACAACATGCACATCAAACATATCACATCCCTACTAATATTATAAATGTGAATGTGAGTTTGTTTGTTACGTTTTCACGCAACAACTACTTAACCGATCATCATGAAACTTTGTACACATATTTTTGGAGGTACTACAAGTAACATAGGATACTTTTTATTTAAAAAAATATATATTTTTTACTATAGTTTCCAACTGACTATAGTTTCAGCTGTTTGTAATCATATTGATTCATTTCTATTGAAATATATAATCTCTGATACTTATTTAATTACTTAAATGCGAGCTAAGCCGCGGGTAAAAGCTAGTATTTATATAAAAAAAAGAAAAAAAGAAATTTCAAAGCGCTAAGTTAACTATGTAGAAGACGCAACGAGATGGAAATCAAAATTATTTCATGAATTTTCACCTTTTCCTGCAGCAACCGTGTTATGCGAGAAGGTTGAGGGGTTAGCAGGGGGCGCGACGGAGAGGGGAAGCAACATGCAGGAAATTGCGACTTGACGGAATAAGTTGAAAATTTCCCGTTTGTATTTCACTGTTACTATGAATAATTTTTTTTAAGCGAAGGTTTCTTTTAAATTAAAATATTTTTTTGTTCTATGTAGATACCAAAAATTGTGATCTTTATTAAAAATTCTATGGGTCTATGTCATTATATATTTGAAACTTTTTTATAACCTAAAATTCTGTTTAACCCTGTTGCTATAGAAATGATAAACAAAAGGAACTATCGCAACCAAATACTTAACCCTAATATATATTTATTGACTTCTAAATTAATATTTGCAAATAGCACAAAAGCTAATCAGAAAATACATTGCGCGTTTTAAACTACAGTTATAATTTACATTTACTACATAAGGAGCAATGTATTCGTGGAAGAAATATTATAGTAATTAAGATAATAGGGACATTATTATAATTAATCAATTATTTTTGACGTTATCTTTTGTTCTAGAAACTTCTGACCTTTGTCATTTGTGAAATTATGACAGATCACGTAATAAATATTAATGAACTAATAACACCTAAATATTAGAAGTGTTATAGCAATAAATATTTTTACTTATTATTCCAGCATTTGACAGAGGTTTGAGAAAGATGACACTGACAGAACAAACGTCAAAACCCCAAATTTTCTTATAAGTATTTTCGGCTTGTTGAATCGACCGCCACAAATGTTAGAATTTGGCTTGTAGTATCTGGCTACTTCCAGACTAATCCCGAAACGCGACTAAATAAATCACTTTAAATTCAACTATTATCGTACTATTACTATTATAATATAATAATATTATTATTTTGACTAATTTTTAATACTTAACATTGTCTTCAAGTTTCATTTGGTTTTAATAGTAGAGGTCCTTTTTATAATATACTAGCTGTTGCCCGCAACTACGTCTGCGTAATAATGAATGAAATAAATCTAATAAGATTTATACAAACTTTCATCCCCTATTTTATCCCCTTGGGGGTAGAATTGATCAAAATCCTTTCTTAGCGGATGCCTACGTCATAACATCTACCTGCATGCCAAATTTCAGCCCGATCCGTCCAGTGGTTTGGGCTGTGCGTTGATAGATCACTATGTCAGTCAGTCACCTTTGAGTTTTATATATATAGATATATTGTCGTAATGTAATTTTGTCGGTAGACTTAATAAATATCTCTGAAATTATATAAAAATTGCGTATTAGCATCATTATATCACCTTAAATAATAAAAATGACATTGAAAAATAAACTTCTCAAAATGTAAATCTTCTTGCTTGAGTTGGCTAACAGGTCCTGACGTGGCGCCCGTCCTAGCCTAGTACATGGTTTTAAGTCTGATACACATTTCATAATAATAATTGATCCTTCATTAGTTTGAGAATAGGTAAGCTTGCTCAAATGTTATGACTAAAAGTAATTTCTTTCAGATAACCTATTGTTATAGATATAGGAGAAACAGTGTTAGGTTAGTATTAGTTATTTATTTATTTATAAAGCCTACCTACAAAATTACATTAAAACTACATATTGTAAAAAGGACTATTATTATATAAACTAAATGAAATTTTAATAATAGGATAGACGGCATGCTCAAGGTGATAAAGGGATAGATACTACACTTCTAATAAAATTACAAAAATACATAAAAATAAAAAACAACAACCAAATAGATGTAAGGAAGAGGGGAGAAAAACTAATTTAAGTGGATATGTAATTTTGTTTTATCAACAATTTTTATATTGAGTGGTTGACAAATACATGGTGTTTTATAATCCAGTTTATTATCTTCTCAACAAACTTCGCAGTAGACGCAGTATAAGGATAAGAGTGTGCCCTGTCAACCTGATTTTTACTTAACTCGAGTTATATAAACAGAAGCAAAAGCTTCCCAGGAGGTCGGATAAAGGAATTATAATAGCATCTGGAACAGTATATAAGAGCAGTAGGGAAAAGCATGATTGTTCACTTTGTTGTTAAAACTCTTAGAGTTAAGTCAGTGCTGTTTGTCAATAAATCTTTTTAAAAACACCTCTTTAACTCTCGTGAAAAAGTTAATGTTTGTTCAAATGTTTAATGTATTCTCAACCTTCAACGTAAATACCTGGACGTCAGTAAATGTCACATTGTGTTTGGTCTCAAATTGACACTACGCTGGAGTCGAATTGACACATAGCCTCTGGTTGGCGCCCGGCGTTCGGTCGAAAGTTACTATCATTACTGTAGCAATAGGTATAGAAGAAAATGAAATTCTTAACTCATAAATTAAATAGAAGTTTTAAAAATCCGTTAAAAAATTCAATTGTTATTTTTATTACGAAATTAGAATTTTTACAGACCATGGTATAGGTATGTGTGTTTACAATACAATATACTTTTTAATACGATTTTATGTAACATATCTTTTAGTAATAGTTATATTTTATTTAAAAAACATACAATTTATAGGTTATTATTATATTTATTTGTTTATTTACATTCTAGTATTTTGTTTTTAGGATAATTGATTAATATTTTATTTCAATAGGTAAGACAGTAATTTATTATAATAAAAACAAATGAACGTATAGTATGTTTGTTTTTCTAAAATGTTCTTAAAATTTTATTCAGCAATTCACAATGTCAATTGTTTGTTGGAATGTTTTTAGCAAAAAATTGCGACTGTTAATATTCGAACAGGCTTGTCATAACTTCTAACAAGCATACGTCGAAATCATAGCGTTTGTTTTTAATGTAAACAGAAACGTATGACAAATTGTGCTTCTATCATAAATTGTTCCTGGTAAAAGGATTATTTGAGTGTGTGAACTATTAAAGAATTATTTGAGTACAAGTGGACTCTATTTTTTTGAATGTAAAAAATAGGTATATTGATCACAAAATGCACTTCAGCTGCGGAGAAAGAAGAGAGAGAACTCACTGCCCGCGCGTGTAATTAGTCATTGGCTTGTCCCATAGCGTCCTCGTTCACACGTCGAGTATTTAAAAATTGCCTTTAATTTGATTGGCGCAGGGACAGCGGGTGAGGAGAGGACAGCGGGGAGCGGGAGAGGAAATTTAAAAGTGCATGTTCGAATCTTACTACCAAGTTTGTTTTTATTTTTCTAAGTGACTTTTGAAAAGCCATCGTGGTCACAGCGTGACTGATTTTTTTTAAATTCTATAAATTTTATTTAAAATACTTTTTTAGCCTAATAGCCAAATTTATTTTATTAACCAATTATTTTATCTACATACAACAATTAATTGCAGTTTATGTTCTACTATAAAGTGTTAAATTTTGTGTGATCTTTCACTTTTAGTAAAGGTAAGATTAATTATTATAAAATAAAATTGACTTTCATAGAATTATTCAGTTATAACATTGTTCCGTTCCGTGACTTAATGTTTGTCGTGAACAAAATATTTAAACTTTGAACCTCTTAATTTGATAACAATTTTAAGTAATTTAAACTGGGTGAACTAACTGTCTTTGAGGTTCATGTTGCTCCATTAAAGATTAGTTTTAATCCTTTCCATACTTGTTATACGAAAATGTGCTTTCAACGGTGTTTAACTGAGCACATTCGCACCGGTTTCGGACGAGGAACAGGAGGGCTACTCACGAATATCCGAAGTTTCTTTATACGGCCGTTACCTCTGTAGCTTATGTGAATTTTGACATATAAATCCATAGAAATTCCTGTCATACGTCAATAAAATAAGCCTTGAGTAGTCTATACATCGTGAATGATTACGGGTCTGTGTTCCTGAGTAGGAAACGTTCGTATTTTCGTTCGAAGTTCGTGCGCCCGAGTAGCCCCCCAGACTCTCGGCTCTTGTATTACGATTCCGTTCCAAAGGAATTTATTTTGTTAAAAGATACATCTAGTAGAGACACAACATTTCCCAGATCAAACTGTTATTATTATCTCTACTATACTGGCTTGACAAGACAAGCGTGTACAGTTTCATTCAACTTTTTATAAGAGACATAAAACGATTTTTTTACAATATATTGAGCTCTGGAGGGCTACTCAGGCGCACTTCGGACGAAAATACGGATGTTTCCTACTCAGGAACACTTACGTAATCATTCACGAAATTACGGATTTGACAGCGACGTCACGATGGATAGGTCACACAATGCTTATTTTACGGACATTTGACAGGAATTTTTACGGGCTTATGTGTCAAAATTCACATAAACTATAGAAGTGACGGCCGTATCACGAAACTTCGGATATGCCTGAGTAGCTCCCCTGCTTAGTTAAGAATCCATGTATCACAGAAGATTATAATTTCACTTAGTAGATGATAAGATCGGAGAGCAGTCAGCAGTGACTTTTAGCGTTATATGAAATGAATAAAATAGTTTATTAGTGTAAGCACTAAATGTGCACTAGCTCATCGTTAGACTCTACGATGGCTTCTGAAAGGCGTATGACGAGAAGAAGACTACAAAAAACTCATCACTACTAACTCGTCGTATAAATATTCATTTTACTTCATTATAATAATAACGTTGTAGAGCAGCAATACTCAAAGTGTTCATAAGGTTGCAATTAAAAATAAAATCTAAGTAAATATTACATCACAATATGATTATTAATAAAGAATACATAAAAAAAACAGGTTGGTTATTTTAGAGCTCCGACAAATATTTCTCTTTCTATAAGGGTTACGTCGCCAAAAAGTTTGAGAACCGCTGTTGTAGAGTATACAGTAATATAATACATAAACACAATGGCTGTATACTTTAATGTAACGTTTGGGATGTCGTAAATGTTAATCGCTTCCAACACTACCACTGAGAGGCGCTGAGGTCGTTCTATCAAAATATTATACCAAAATTAAGCTTAGTATTCTGTTACTATTATTAAGGTTAATATTATTATAGTTTTGTTTTTGTCAATTGTACAATAATTAGTCGCTATCAAAAATTGATCTCATGGCCACCCTAAACAAAAGAATACTGTTTCTCAGAAAACTAGGTACGTTTTTACATTCGAACTATGACCGGCTGACACCGCAGGTAATTGAATGCAAGCTTAGGGCCGGTATTTCAAATATCTTTAATTAATTTCTGATTAAATTTTATCACCTTCTGCTTCTATCATTTGCCAGTACAACCTTCTTTCTTTATGAAGTAATTTGTCTATATATATAATTATATATGGTCAGAGTTATATAGGGTTTACTATTTTATTATTCATTTGTATATATTATTTTATGCACCCTACTACTTCCTGATCTACTACCCTAAGGTTGGTTGCCTGGTGGAGATCACTGCTTAGAGATCAGGCTACCTTATGTTCTTTCTTTTCTTCTGTTCTTCTTTAAATGTATTGTTATTTTGAGTAATAAAGTATTATTTATTTTGACTATTTTTGGATTTAAGGCTTCAGCATTGTATTATAATAACCCGCTAAAGCCTTTTAAATATTAAATTACGCCTGCGTATAACATAAGATAACAACCGTCTTAATGTTAAATAATT
This sequence comes from Tineola bisselliella, assembly GCA_028551675.1. NCBI lineage: Eukaryota > Metazoa > Arthropoda > Insecta > Lepidoptera > Tineidae > Tineola > Tineola bisselliella. Next base: position 126,271 of record JAPWLS010000931.1, read on the forward strand.
TATAACAAAATAAATTATTCACTAATTTTTTTGAAGTAAAAAAAATTAGTAATTAATATATAGAAGGGAGGTAGTTAGATATATCTCTGAGTAATTTTGTATACAGAGATACTATTTTCTTTTAAGTGATATTTAAAAAAAAATCATTAAGTATTAAGTTTTTAACTGCTTACTGTTAAAATCGTCCTTTTTACCTAATTAAAATTAAAATCGATTTGTACGCTTCTTCGAGCCTTTTTTAAAAAACTTCTTTCCATTGGAGTTTACGAGGGCATAGATTAAAGATGCAGCAGATACGCAATGTGGTATATAACTTATAAGGATTTGTAAAATGCTTTAGTTCCTTCCTGTTATTGTTCCTAGCTTAGTACCTTCTCCAAGTTTATTATAATATAATTGAACTTTGGAAATTTTCTAAACATTAACCCTTCATCGGGCGCCTCTCAAAAACTCCTTAGATCGGGCGCGGTGTGCTTGACGGGCTTATTGGCAAAATTGATGAATAATTTTTTTCTAATTAAATATAAGATGAAAATCAAAATCAATCTTTTTTATTGGAATGTTTAGAGATAAATTTTTTACAAAAGTAATAGAATTTTTTTTCCACCCTTTAAATCAGACTAAAAACTAAAAATGAGGAATACACTTTTTCCAACATTTACCATGATTACATAAATATACGCTATAAAGTCCATCAACACTATGCCAGCTTGATTCGTCTCGCTAATATTAAAACTTATGTATAATTATTGTATATATATCAGTATGAAAGGAATTTATCTACAAATCCTTTGTATTTTTTGTGGTAAAACCTTTGTGCTCGAACCATGTTTGTAACACTGGCATAATGCCAAAATATTGTCGTATACTTTTTTCACTTGAAGCAAGAACAGCGGTAATTGCTATTGTGTTCTTTGTGCCAACAGAATAGATATATCTAACACACAGCCTATCAAAGGCGTGGTGTATGTTAGAATAAAAACTTAAGTCTAATCAAAAAGTAAATACTACTAAGATAATGGTATTGTAAAGTTTAAGATATTTTATTTTCAAAAATCACTTATATATAAATCCATATAATAAATCAGGGGTCGGCAACCTGTTTGTCCTTGAGGGCGCAATACTAAATTTGAAAATCACCGAGGGCGCATATTTTACAAATCTGTCCACATGCCTATTCTAAACTCAACTGACTACTTGCTGTATATCGCCGTTGACAAGAGTAAGTAAATCGCTTTGGCTATCATACATTTATATTAGTCCAGTGAGGGCGCATTAAAAATCGATCGGGGGCGCCGCGTTGCCTACCCCTGTATTAAATACTATCACAAAATGTTATGACTGATTAAAATTATTGTTATTAGTTTTAAATTAACGCTAGATAAGTTATTAAGTTGCGACAAAGCATTTTACACTCTGAATAAAGCTGCAAATGACAGCCTGTGAAAACTGATTATATCTAATGGTTAATTGTAGTGAACAAGCCGCTATTACAGTTGCTGCATATTATTAAGTATAATTGTATTTTGACCAGTCCAAGTGTTCTAATAGGAATCTACGGATGATGTTAGAAAATAGATTAGAATTAAGCTCGCAATGGTAGTGGTTGAAACGAAAGTTTTATATAGAGGTAGAAATTAGGAAACAACAGTAACAAAATTATAGCTAAACGTTTAGGAGCGCTCATTTTTTGAGGCAATAGACAAAGTAGTTTCGTATTTGTGTAATATGCCAAGCTTTCGTGTCCTTTATTATCTGTTTTTAGTAATTAAAATTAAATACAATTTTAATTAAATTATGCAGCAGTAATCAAATGGGTAATGAAATTTTCAATGCTCATTAACGGCTGTTGATTAATTAAACGGTACACAGGACTGACGCATGCGAAACCACTGAAAATTATTGTGAAATTAATATGTGAAAAATAATTTTTAAAATATACATAAAATAATAATTCCATTTACAAAGCATGTTTTTATGAATTGGTTTCATGTGTTATTTATAATGTACTAGCGGTCCGGTACGTGCTTCGCTACGTATAAAGTGAAATATTAAAAAAAAAAATTGGAACTTCATACATTGGAATTGGAATTCATACATCAAACAACATGAATGACATAAAAAGTTTCAATTACTGTCAACACTGAAAATAGTTTCAATTTGACAGCACAATCCGCCATTTATTGAATGAATTTGTTACAAAAAATGTCATAAATAAAGAACCGCTCTACCGATTTTGTGCGAACTTCACATAAACCATCTACTAAACAGTCCGAACAAAGCCTAAACATTTGGTTTGGATAGGTGAACCCTAGGAATGTGAAATCGTTGAGGTTTGTTCCCGGGAAATTAAGCTCGAGAAAAGTCGAGAACTCGAGAAATCATATTTGAGTCTATAAAATTATAAAATAAAATTGTTTGAGTTTGTAGTTTGTTTTAAACGCGGCGGGGGCGGGGCGGCACGGGCCAAAGCATCCTTAACTACTTCATCACTTAATCTAAAAGTAACTACTTCATTGATAATATTAAGACATTTTTGATCGGATACGCTGAAAGAGAATATAATCGTCTATATCCTGGCACCACAACTTTGCCCGAAATGACCGAAAATGAGTCGTAAGTGGTAGAAGAAGCAAGCCCATCAGAACCTGAACGCGACAGCTTCGAAACTTAATTAGAAAAATCAATTAAAGGCGTTTCGACAAATGAGAAGACAAGTGCAGTGGCGCTGTCAAATCTATAATAAAGAAAGAGTTCTTACTACTGGGAAGAGATCACCAAATCCAAAGTTAAGCCTACTACAACTACAACTGAAAATGAAAGTGTTTTCAATTTCAGGAAATGTAGTTGATAAAATAAGGAACCGGCTGTCTGATAAAGCTATAATGCTTTAGTTTTTCCAACCACTGTATTTGTTGATTAATTACATTATTTGACCCGAAAAATATGCAAAAACGTACGTAAATGTAAATTTCTCGACAACCCGAGAAGACCCGAGAAATTGGCATCGAGAATTCTCGAGACCCGAGAAACTGATAAGCTCGAGAAATCATGAACCCTAGTGCGCCCGTTCTTGAGTTATAAAATTACAACGAAAAGTGCCATTGATTTTTATATATTTAGATTTATTCATTACGTTTTTTATTATTATTTTTAATTTTTTATTGCATATAAAATCCAGATTAAATATATAAACACACTTTGTGCAATTGGCCAATCTTCAATATAAGTTCTTTGCATAGAATGTTTATCTCAACATTGTCATCGACACTTGCAAGGCTGTGCAAGGGCAATACAAAGTGGCAAATGTCATGAACACCCGATCATGCGGTGCCTTTGTGCCCATAGCCCATAGAGAATGCGTTTGCGTGACAATGATGCCTTTAAATGATTAACTTTATACCTAGTCTTGTTTATTGTACGTTAATTCTACTTTATACTAAAGCTCACTATCCACTACATTCATTAAACAAATACAGTAATGCCCCGCTTTACGCGAGGGATACTATAAAAACTGAAATTCCCGCGACCATAGAGAAGTTGATGACTACGTTATGTTTATACGCACTCTTTCGCGTAATGCGGGGCAATTGAGCGCGATATTTGAATTTCGCGTTATAGTGAAACAGCGCATAACGGGGTCGCGTAAAGCGGGGTATTACTGTATAAATAAATTGAAACTGATAATTATTAGTCCAGAGTATTTATTAAACCACCGCGCCGCTTCGAAACGTAACACTGTTTGCAAGCCGGCATAATGCACGGTGACTTCATCGGTTAAGTAATTTATTATTATTATCGTTTTATTAACGCTGTGGCGTTGTGGAAGACGTGCAGTATTTGTTAGCGAAGTGTTTGCGAAGTCAGCAGGAGAGGGAGGCGCTGATGAGAAAGCACAGAGTCTGCGGGGTGGATGTCGGTTTAGCGATGACCATTCTGGCTGAACCGACATCGGATGTGTGTTGGGATTTCTGCAGATGATCTCTCCTTTAATTTTAAGTTTTGTAGATTTGGCTAAGGCATGATGTGGCTAATATGTCTTGTCAGATAAAAGCTCCAATTTAAAAATAAATAATAAAAAAAAAAGTTTTATTAAAGAATATTGTTTACATTTCTATACACAACAGATTAAGCAACAGACAACTATACATTCCGTATTATATTATTAGTATATCTATTTATCTTAAAAGAATGTTCTACATTATTTAAGATTTACTTAAGGTCATGCTTATAAAAGGAAGTTGACATTAGATAGTATCCAGAACCACTTTATTTGAAAAGTGTTCAAGTGTTACCGAGCAATAGTACGATTGTCTAGATATAATCTTAGTCATTGTTTGTTAATCCAGTGATGGTGAACGCTGTTTTACATTCACTTTTCTAATTAACACCGCGGCTTTATTGTGCAATGTTTATGTATCAGGAAATAAAGCAGTATACTATTTGAAAGTTAGTGTTTAAGCACATACACTACATATGATCTACATCCGACCCTAAAACTAGGATATATCGTGCATCATAGTGTCAGGACTATGGGAGCACAAATATATAAAGGTTTAAGATCACATAAATTCACTTAATATAGATAAAATTTATAAATAAACAGAACGTACATAGACTATATCGTATTATACTAGAATATTTACAACACCATCACAAGCCACTCAAACCCATTATATGTTTCTTCAATTCATATTTAAATTTGGAAATTTTTAATTATTAGTTTTAATAATCGGCAATTTATTATAGGCCTATATATAACACCCAGTTTCAAATTTTTTTATAATAACAATATAACAATAAATGTGTAGTTCGAATTTGAATCAAATCCGAGAATCTCTATGTAATGCCGCGTCTCCTGCTCCTATGTTTTCCAAACATTAGACAAAAACATCGAAACATTGGGGCGTGGCCGTATACATTTTTGTATTCATAGACAATGTTTTTTGTTTTCCGTGGTCGACGGAAAACAAAAACATTGTGTAGGCCACGCCCCAATGTTTGATGTTTTTGTCTAATGTTTGGAAGACAGAGGAGCAGGAGACGTGGCATAAGACTGACTCAAATAGAAATTGATATAGACTGATTGATAAAATAATATAAAATGTGAGTTAAGTTATTCTCTAGCAAAAATACTCTTCTTAGTCACAGAAGATAAATAAGTTTATAAAGAATCTGTAATTATCAATTAGCTTAAACTTGGTAGGCGGCACTTATCCTCGCGGATTAATTTAAAATGTCGGCGACTCATCCGTAACGGCCGATAACATAAATATTCAGCAATTTCAGACGCCTCAAAAACTTCCTGTTTAACGTTCCTTTCAATTATAAATTAGTCCCACCGGCCGGCCTTCCGACATCGTACACAATTCGCACCCTTCGTAAAAACTAGCCAAGTTTTTGTCGTTGCGGCACGCGATAATATTCTCGCTAGAACCTCAACTTAAAACGCTTTGTGCATAAGGTTTATGTTGTGCTATGCTTTCGGCGGGGGATGCTGCGTCTCGGGGAGCCGTATGTATTATAAATTGGTTTAGAGCGGCGCGGGGGAGTCGCGTCGCTCGATACGACCAGTCGCCGCTCGACTCGTGTGCGCTGTGGGCGCCTCGTCGCAGCCCTCTCTAGAAAAGCTCGAACAAAACCCGGCATTCGAACGAATCGTTAATCGCCAACGCATTACTCCGAATCGATTGACGTTTCTGTTTGTATTGGTTCGCCGGCCGCGGTGCACCCGGGTTCTTTATTGTTATTGTGTGGCGGCCGCATTATTCGACACCGGACAACAACGTGACTCAAGGATATCGTGATTTTATCTCGCTGAGGCGGTCTGTGATCGTAAATTTTCGCGAACGTAGAAATTAAGGAACATAAGAACGGATCGGCGCGCGCCGAAATGTTGCAGTGAATGTGCTGTTTATTTTAGAGTCAATTAGAATCGTAGTGTTTAGTTCAGTGTTTTGGACCCTCAAAGGTCGTGAATATTCTTTGTGGGGTGAAGTAAGTATGATCGTGAGGTTATTACAGGCAGAGCTATAAATCGGTGAGTTTATAGAAATGAAGCTTTTGTGCGAAGTGTCAAAGGAGAGGACTTATGACTTAAAAGCTATTCAATGTTAGCGTTAAGAAATTGTTTGTGATTTTACTATACAAGGGTAGGCAGGTGACGCTATACGAGGTGAGGATACGACTTCGCTTTGCTGATATTTATTATTGTACGAAGTCGTTAATATAGGTATTTTTTTTTCTTTCTCCCCTCTCTTCCTTACATCTATTTGGTTCTTGTTTTTATTTTTATGTATTTTTGTAATTTTATTAGAAGTGTTATCTATCCCTTCATCACCCTAAGAAGCCCATATCAAAAATCAAAATTGTGAATGTCACTTTTTCAAAATATTTTAATTTTATTTAATACTTAAAATGTGCCGCTGCAATAATTTTTTTTTATGATTTACAACATTTAATATAAAATATAACACGTTAAACTTCATATACTCAAAATACTCGAATTGTTGAAGATGCAATTGAACACATTCAGAGCTTTATTTTATAGCTTTATTTTATGAAACCTATATAGTGTTGCATATTTTTAAAAAGTACGCCTTTCGTAGATATAAAAACATAAATTATTTCTTAACTTAGTGGTATAATTTGTATAAAAATACTGAAACGAACAAATGTCTATGAAAAAATAATTTGTTTGAACTTCAACGAAGCTTTTAGTAGTTAGCTCAGTTTGCCTCAGTAAAGATTTTGATGTTGTTTGATAGGGCATATATCCACAATAGACATATCCAAAAATCAGCTGCGGTTATTTGCGGTCTTCAGAGTTACAGCAGATCTAGTATCGAATGGCGGTAATTATGAACTGTGTGATGGTTTTTGATAAGTCTTGCAGACATATTAGTTAAATGAAAAATTATATAATAACATATGATATATTTTTCAAGACAGAATATTTCACAGATTCAGAACTATTAATTACTTTTTCATATGGTTACAAAATTTAGAGTAAAATCAATAAAATTTGAGAAAAAAATCGAAAATAAATTATTATTGAACTTCAACGAGGCTTTTAGTAGTTAGCTCAGTTTGCCTCAGTAAAGATTTTGATGTTGTTTGATAGGGCATATATCCACAATAGACATATCCAAAAATCAGCTGCGGTTATTTGCGGTCTTCAGAGTTACAGCAGATCTAGTATCGAATGGCGGTAATTATGAACTGTGTGATGGTTTTTGATAAGTCTTGCAGACATATTAGTTAAATGCAAATTAGTTAAATGAAAAATTATATCGTATGATATATTTTTCAAGACAGAATATTTCACAGATTCAGAACTATTAATTACTTTTTCATATGGTTATAAAATTTAGAGTAAAATCAATAAAATTTGAAAAAAAAAATATCGAAAATAAATTATTATTGAAATTCCAGGAGGCTTTTAGTAGTTAATTCACGGACAGAGCATTATAAATAATTTTGCGGTGTTGCCTATTGGACAGCTATCCGAAGATGCCCAAGAGTCACGTAATAAAGACCATAAAAAATTTCGTCCATACATAACGAACATTCGAAAGCCATGCATTAAACATGTAAAGGATTTTGATGAAGATATTTTGCATCTTTTGAATGTAGGCACAGACTCTGGAGTTTCTGAATTATAATATGCACTGTAAATAATATTAATATTTATTCACAAATAAGCAAAAATAAATTCATAAATGTCGTCATATTAATTTTATTTTACTAAATAAAAACTTTTTTATTATTGTACTTTGTTGTATATGAATGTGTATATCTTTTTTTGAAGAAAATAATTTAAAAAATGTTTTCTTATAAGTAAAATTTCAACGATCAAATCGGTTTTCGAGCAAACCTTAGAATGCAAGGCGCGCGAAGCCGTGCTCATAAGCTTGTTATGGATAAATACCTACTAAATATAACAGTCATATATCATAGCATATGCGTGCAAATTTTTATAGTAATATCTCTAAAAACTAAGAAGTTACAGATTTTTGAAATGCAAATGGCCGAAACGCCCCATTTTTAAATCATATTTTTTAATAATATTAACATTTTTATATATCTAAAATTTGGCGGCACAATGGTTGAGAACCACTGGCTTAGGCATTACTTTAGTTCCCACATTTGTATAGATAAAACCCGGTATAGAGTTGGCGGCTTCTCCCTGAAGTACAAAAAAAAATACATTCATCTGTAGTAGCAGTTCTTTGCGCTTGGACTCCACTTTCTTGCGGTCAGATTATAAAAAAATTAGTTGTCACTAAATTACATTAACTTAACAAACGTACAGTTATAATAGGTAATATCCGCCGCAGTTTATTACAAAAAGTACCAATCTCAAAAGTACAGTTAGTTTAAGAAGTATGCAGCCCATGGTTTTTGAATGGACACTAAAAATACTATATGTTTATTACATACCTAATTACTACTAATTTAATGCAGCAGAAATTTTATATACATAAATTAGCTGGGACATATTTCACAGTTCGGCTCTTCCCGGTAAAGTTCGACGTGTGTCGTGTCGCCTGTTTTTGTTTTCTCTTTGCGTATCAGGTATAAGTCGTACAGGTCACAATACAAGGTCGATATTTATTCAAAAAGTTACTTATCAAACTTACGTAAACAATAATAACATATAAATCGTGTGGACTGCCAATAAATCACATAAATCCCAAAATCCTTCGAACCCCTCAACTGAACGAACACAAATCCACAAATCCTAAAGCAAACGTTTTAAGATATTACCAAAGTTCTGCTTACCCTTAACTGATAGGATTATAAAATTTATTTTCTATGACAAAATAAATAAATAAACTTACTGAATTAAAGTGACTGGTATCTCTAATGAAGATTTGTTGAATCGCGTCTTCACACGTTAAAAATTAAAGATAAATATATTATTATTATTATTATTAAATATAAGTACACAGTTGTATTATTGTTAATATCATAACCGTAAAATGTAATATAATATATTTACATATTCACTTATATGGAAGATAATTCATAGATATTTTTTTCCCCTCTTCCTTATGACTATTTGATTCTTGTTTTTTTTTTTAATGTATTTTTGTGATATTATTAGAAGTGTAGTATCTATCCCTTTATCACCTTGAGCATGCCGACCTATCCCATAATTGAAATTTCATTTAGTTTATATAATAGTAGTCCTTTTTATAATATGTAGTTTTAATGTAATTTTGTAGGTAGGCTTTATAAATAAATAAATAGATCAAAAGTAATAAATTTAAAATTGGCTTACTTCCACGTTAGTAAACTTAGATAGTCCGATCACCGATGGTTGCAAGGATTTAAAAACGTCGCAACGAAATTAAAGAAAATAAACGCAATGGTAAGCCGCATAAAGTATTTTTAATTAATTAAATCATAATCGCGAATTGCTTTAAACCAGCCATTCTCAAAGTGTGTTCCGCGGAACCCTACGGCTAAAATACTGCAAAAAATACCTACCAAAGGGAGATTATAAAGTTACATCTAAATATTCCAACTAAATATTACGTAATATTACATTGCAATATGATTATTCATAAATACATATAAATCAGTTTTTTATAATTATATTAAGGCTTTTTCCTTCGCCAAAAAAGTTTGAGAACCGCTGCTTTAAACAAAATCAAATTTACAATTTCCTTATTGTTTTTATTAATTTATGTCTACAATTCCTATACCGTTTGTTAGGCTATGGGTGTAGAATTATGTCTATGAGTGGGTCTCTAAGACTTGTTGCCCACAGAGACATTATGTTAAAACACCTCACGTATTTTATTGTAATAAATTTTGATGTCAAATTGACTATTTTATTTTTCATAGCATAGCATGCTATGTGCAGGCTATGCTCTGACAAGTTTCTTGTGATTTATTCTCGTCATATGCCTTTCTGAAATCTCGTAGATTCTGTCTATGCCCAAGATCTTAAAATTATTTATATTAGATAGAATATGTTATATTTAAGGCAATGGGTTTTTTGTATAAATTATTATTATAAAAATAATTATTCAATCGCCTAAAGCAGGGGTCGGCAGACTTATCAACCAGATGAGCCGAATATTAAGTTTGTAGATTTTTCCATGCCTTCAGAGAGCCGCAACATGAACTTTATTATATACTATTGTATTGTAAGAAGAGCCAGATAATCCTATGGCAAGAACCGCATGCGGCTCGCGAGCCGCGGTCTGCCGACCCCTGGCCTAAAGTAATAAATTAAAAACTTATCTACCTAATTATTAAATAGAATTTATTATTATGATTATTTCACTGTTAAAAGGTTCTATAGATTTATTACTTTTCTGTTTAAGTGAAGTCCATAAAATAAATCCTTATATTTTATATCATGCAGTTAATAATTTTATTATTCTAATGTAAAAATAATTAAAGTTGGTTAAGTTGAGAATTGTCCCAATAAAAATACCTGAATGTACAGGGTGTCCCGTAAGTAGTGGATCAGACGAAAACTGGAGACAGAAGGGGTCACGCCCTATTAAAGAAAACAACTAAAAATTTAAATCATTTAAGTAATAGTTAAAAAATAATGGGCAATTTCTAAAAATATTTCAGTTTGTGGGATATCTTTAATAAATGTTTCATAAAGTTGTACATTTCTTTGAATTATATGTTAAGATGTAAATATATTACTGTGCTTTATGAAAAAAATGTTCATTTCAAATATTCCTACCAAATTTTTTTTTAAATTACTATTTTGCCACGCATGTTTTAAAAAAATGTACTACACAAAATTGACCCATTATTATAAAAAAATACCTACATTTCAAGACGATATATGTAGTTTTTAGTACGTACTGCAATTTTTGAGTTAGTTACCTGTGAAGCGATCAAGTCGCGTTTCATTTCAATCCGATGTGCTGAAGGAGACTTCTGCCCGCAGACAGCTTCAGTCTTGACATTAGGCGGAGTGCTGTATAAAATACTTATATAAAAAATTAGATTTTTAAATACTGTTACGAAATTTAACACTGCGGTCATATGACTCTAAAATCCATTTTAATTATAAGTTATTACATTTTGTACTTTTACAAAAATATCTAAAACAGTGGTTCTCAACTGCTGTGCCTTTTGTGTGTGATACGAAAAAAAAAGATTGAGTGTCACTGATCTAAAACATAACAATTAATGTGCAATCATTTACTTGTCGAAATCTTAACGACTACAACCAAGTGACCGTTTTTGTTTATTGTTGAAGTAAGTTTTTTTTTCTTATTGTTTTGATCTGAGATTGATGACGTCAAACAAACACACAATATGGTTTAAAAATCAACGAAAGGTGAATGAACAGCCAACAATAGGGGTGCGCAATACATTACGCATGCGCAATTGTTTTTTTTTTAATTTGACAATTTTTTTTTTTTAAATTTCGTTTTACCCTCTATGTGATTAGGGGTAGTGATTTCGACTATTTATGTTTAGGCGTAGACAGATTAAAGACGTTCGTTGTATGAACTAACTATAGGAAGAACTGGAAATAATAAATAGTGTGGTCTCATTTCTTATTCCAAGTAATCATTCAAATTCCATACTTTGTGGTTCCCGTAGGAATGCGCCTGAGGGTCCTGCACTGAACTAAGGAGCCGGATAATTCAATACTTCATTGTACTTGAAACTAAAAAACTATGTACAATATGTAACAAGCGGTACCGAATATGACCTAAATCGCCTAGCTATTTCATTATGGAGTATCTATTTTTGTTTGTGTTTTGTTTATGGTAAGGACTATATACTTTTTGAATATAGAACGATTTTTATTTTTAAAAAAATGCCAATTTTTTTTTTATTACGTCTTGCATGCTTTTAAAGATAAAAAAATATGTTAAAGTTATTTAAGGAAATTAAGTCTTAGTAAAAAATTTTTGAAAAATTTATAAAAAATAATTTTTTTTTTATTAACTTCATTTTATTATTAGTTTCCGCACCGTAGCATTTTCTTGCGCGCCTAAATATGAATCAGTTATTACAAAAATGGTACAGATTGCAATTTGTAAAGATTTCAGGCGTAACGATTACGATGAGCAACTTTGTATTAATAAATTATGTTCCTAATCACTAAACGTAATAAGATGCCAATAGTTGCCCTTTACCCGGATATCTATCGCTGTACGTTCCACTTCGGTGAATAAATATACACTTTCGCTTGTCCTGAGAAGGTTGACTCATGGTTTTGGTGTTTGACAACTTTTCACTATGAATATATACATATACAATGACCTGATTCTAAACTAAGATACTAGGTACAAGGACACATAAATACATAAAACCCAGGATCAAAAGAAATACCTATTATGTGATCATATTTTTTGTGATTTTAATTGAATTAGATTTTAAAAGTATATAGCTATCCTTATATTTCTCAATCTCTAGTTTCTCAACCTGCTGTCAGCCATTAAGGGCTTGAACGCATTTGGTGTTTTTGTTATAACCATTAATACATAATAATTTGTTTAGGAAAATAGTTTTAAAAAACATTAACATATCGACAAAGGCTTTTGAAGAAAATCTCAGTCCTTCGAGCTGTTTGAAAGCTAAAATGGGTTGAATGATTCGGCTCTCCACCTCACTTAAAACAGCCTTAGGAAAAGATTATGTTGTATTAGGGCGGCAGAAGCCCTGTGATTTAGGCTACCGCTGACGGTTCGGTGTAGCGAGTTTAAAAAAAGTCATTATGAAGCCCTTTTGTGATGCCGCTCGGACGTAGGCAGGTCGTAAACAACTTTATTTTATTTCGTTCTTTTATTCTACGTGATAGGTTGTTACGTTTTTGCTGATATCTCAAAATAGATTAAATATATTTGTGACTTTTTTATCCTAGATCGTGGCATTGAACTTGTGACGTGTGTGACGTCATTGGAGTGTTTTTTAAAATATGATTTGGCTTTTTTTGTGGTTGTCGATTGTTCTTTTAAGTTCGGAATGTGGATAGTGAATTCTATTTTTATATTGTATATCCCATGACTAAATATTAAAAGAAATCAATCTATATCTCAATAATATAACAGTTATATAATATTATAATTGATTTTCAAAAGTTATGTTCAATTTTTTATAATTTTCCTATTAATTTTAATAACCACACCGTACTAATTACCTGTTCCTTCTTTGTTGTTTTCTAATAACAAAAAATAAGCCATATTTGACAATATTATTAATCAATATTTGAACTGAAATCTACATTATATTTAATCGTCACATCCTATTCACATAGTTTTTACATGTGTTAGTGACATAAATTGTTATTTACTTTTTTCTAAATGAGTATTCAGTTTTTTTTTGTTAATTATGTACAGTTTCTTGTGGTCTTCTTCTCGTCATACACCTTTCCGAAGCCATTATAGAATCTGACGATGAGCAAGCTTTAGTGCTTATGCTAATAAACGATTTTCATTACATTTCAAAGCAACTTTTTTTGTACATCAAACTATAATTTGTGTAGATTCTTCATTATTGTATTAGAATAATATAATTGATCTATTGTAGTCATTTTTATCTGTATCACCCACATTGTAGATGTTACAAACGCAATTTAAACACAAAAAAAAAACAAATGCAACCCCAAAGAAGTTGTTCAGTCCTCCACCTAATCCCCACTTTTGTTACTCCCTTTTAATCTTGAACGATTGGGGATTTCCAAATCTGACATAATAAATGGTATTTACATTTTATGCGAATTTTTCTTTTTAACTGTCGATGAGAAGTAAATGACAGTTTCTGTTCTACTAAGTCATATTTTATTTACATTAGTTTTGATATAATAATTTTGTATTCTTTAAGAACTTCACATCGCAATATTATAATAATATAACAATCATATTTTAAAAGCGATAAATTGAGAAGGAACGTGATATTAGCCACAAAAAATCTACATCTTCTTTTATTAATGGCTTCAAATATCTATTAAAGACAATTCTGCCAATGTCGAGTATACGGGTAGAAACCCAATAAGAAATTATAAAATTTTAATTCACACGTAAACCCTCATATCAAAAAACAAAACTATTATCGCAAAAAATGTAAAGTGAATTTATCTTTTGGTGTGTATAAAAAAATGCCAGTTGCCATAGCAACGTCCCCTTACATTAACATGTTATTTTAATGATCATACAAATTCTTGTTCGGACAAATTGAAGGCTCTATTACCGAAGGTGAAAGCCAAAGATTTATGGATTATTGAGGCTGTTGTCCTGATTTATATAGGCGACGGTATTTCAGGTTACTTTTTATGCTTTTTTTGATGTTATAATTTAAGTCAGCCATTCTCAAAGTGTGTTCCGCGGAACCCTAGGGCTAAAATACTGCAAAAAATACCTACCAAAGGGAGATTATAAGGTTACATCTAAATGTTCCAACTAAATATTACGTAATATTACATTGCAATATGATTATTCATAAATACATATAAATCAATTTTTTATATTTATATTAAGGCTTTTTCCTTCGCCAAAAAAGTTTGAGAACCGCTGATTTAAGTAAATAAAAAATTTAATATATATTTTGATTATGGCTTTAGTTAATATATTTTATTCTAAATAATTTTGGTAAGTTTACAATTCGATGTTGTCAAAAAAAAATATAATAAGGGTTAATTACAATAAGGGTAAAAGGTATATACCTAAAAAGAGTAGTATTGTCAAGATTAAAGTAAACTTGAATTTAAAAAAATTCAACCCGCCGACGTATTGCCGATTAAATAAAACCCATTGTCGATCAAAAGCCGATCGATCCGAAGATTAAGTGAGGACGTACCCTGGGGCGATATAGTTTTTTTTCTCGTGCAAATAATAATGCATCGTCGCCCGACAGTCCATTTATCAGACGACCTGGCTTCGGGCGTCCTGCGGTTATAGGGTTATGGTCGCATTAGCATTTAGCATGGCTCGGCTATTGCGTGGCCCTTCGGCAACACAAGACCACTTATCGTGCGATTTATCTTGTTGAGATCGGGCGGTGTAATGCTAGTTTTTTTTGCGAAAGTATTGTACGCCCAAGATAAGTTATAGGTTTTGCTTTGTTCTGCATAATTGGGTTTTGCCTATAGATTAATAAGTTTAAGTTTATTGGATGTTGAGCATTGATTTTATCTGCCTGTCTTCAATATTCACACGTTTTTATTGTCTTAATTACTTTGTATTTATTATGTAGTTAATATTAGAAGAAGTCAGTGCAAAATAATATTTATATATTTGTTTTAAAACATCTAAAAGAAATGTACAATTAACAAAAGGTTAGGTGCATCACTATATCACTATCAATGATTTGTACATCTAACATTAATTTAACACTCTTAATTGGTTAAATGGTTACGATTCTAGCGGCTCGTGCAGTTATTTTCCAAAAGTGATAATGCGTATATTTTGCTGATAGTACTTTTTTATCCCATTTAGTTTACACACTATTCTATAATTAAAAATATTAGCTGGTGCTAAACAAAAAGCCAGTATGTAGTTCTGCCTACACTTATTTGTATTGCATTGAAGGCAGTATGTTTTGATACGAGTACTAAATCAATATAAACGACCGTCTCTAACGAACTGTACATGGTTATGTTACAATGTATTATGTAGATTATTGTTAACAATGTATCGGAAACTTACTTCTATATATCACTTGTTGTTAATAAATTTATATATGATTTGTTAAATTATTTGTATCATATAAATTATTATATGTGCAGTCAGTATTTGAAAGTGTGTAAGCAAGGCTATAAATTAGAGCAGCGGTTCTCAAACTTTTTTGGTGAAGGAAAAAGCTTTAATATAATTATGAAAAACTGATTTATATGTATTTATGAATAATCATATTGCAATGTAATATTATGTAATATTTAGATGTAACCTTATAATCTCCCTTTGGTTAGGGATTTTTTGCAGTATTTTAGCCCTAGGGTTCCGCGGAACACACTTTGAGTAACATTTATAACTAAGATACATTACTCCACAGTATATACAATTTTGTATATATCTGTTTTGTTTTACATTTACAATATTAAAGAAATTCTTAATAATGTCTATTTTATATCCAATGATGTGTCGTAATTAAAAATTTAATTCCATATTCGCATTACACTGCTACTTTTGTATACATTTGGTGGTTGCAGTTTAAAATGTGATTTTAATCGGTCAGTGTTTGTTGTAGAAAATTGGCATTGTGATTTCTATTGTCTTAAGTTGTATTGGTTATAAAAAAGTAATTTTTAAATTAAAAAAAAAAACATACCATCGTTTTTGTAAGACGCAAAAGCTTTTTCAAATTAATTGACAATAATAATGTTTGTATTTGGGAGCAATGAAACGACCGTGTGCATGCTAAATGTCAACTGACTTTTATTACTTCCTCACAACTACCCTCATATTCAACACACCATGCTTTTAAATACTATTTAAAATTCCTACAAGTACTAAAAAGTAGGTCTCTTATTAACTAGAAAGACCAACAGAGGCGGCTCGTCCTAAAGAGCGCTGGTGCAGTGCACTCCCACGAAAATTACAGAAGTAATCTATATTTCTTCATAATACATACTATCCTTACATTACATTCATTCTATTCTACTATGCCTATACAATAGTATATTATATTACCTATATCTACGCCGCTGTAATATAAGTTCTGTAATTTTCGTGGGAGTGCACTGCACCAGCGCTCTTTAGGACGAGCCGCCTCTGAAGACCAACGTCGTTAATTTGATGTTTTTGTTTCCTTTCGTATTTTACTACTTTTCCTAATTTGCTATTGTCAGCTTAAATCCATATAAAAACCATTATTATATTTGTGGTATATGAGATTCCTTTACGTCAATGTGACGGCAGCGATATTCTTATAGTAAACAAAATTGACGGCTGCGGTCTTTAAAGGTATAGTATGCAGCCCGACACTTCTAGTGTTAAGCAAGCAATGGGCTAACTTTGTTCTTAGTTCAGACTTCAAGTTCGTTCTTCGACATAAATATGACAGTTTTGTACGCTGTATTTCTTTGGAACAACTAGAAGGATGCGATAAAGTTAGATCCTATGAAAACTGGAGTTAATATAGACAAAATATTGAGTTATTTTAACAAAAAATAATAGTAATTTGTTTATTTTTTTATTCAATCCGTGATTATTACGTCACTTCGACTGTTCTTAAAATACGATCCTTTAGCGATTCCAGGAAAGAAAATAAATATTTCGTGATCATTAATTCTCTTGTAAATATTATTAAACTTCAAATCGTTTTGTTTTTCAGAGTAAAAAACATTTCATAAATTTCATCAAAGAGAATTCTGCGAATAAATAATTTCTTTTAAATTATAATTATGAATATGTAGATGTAGAATTACAAAGGGAATAATAAAGAAAATAAAAAGGCCTTGTACAAATACACACACAAGTATAATCGAGGGACCTAATGTCTACCGTTTGTTGACGACTGTACCGTTTATATCCCTCGAGGTCGTGGATAAATAAAAGGGTTTAAAACCATTTCGCCTTTAGTTTTAAGTCCCATTAAAAGGGCTCGTGTGACCCCTGAACTGATAAAACATACAGAGAAATACGGTCTTTATACATATACCATTTGGGTCAGAACACTACTCTGGGTTTGAAAGGAAAACAAATGCATAACTTCTGTTTTCACATATTTCTAATTTATAATGAAGCCCAATTTATTCTTTTCAACTTTTTCAATTTTTGTCTTCTCTTTTATTGATATAACTTCACTTGAGTAAAGAAATAGGTTTAATAATTGTTTAGACAAGTGTTTTTAAAACAAAATGTACCTACCTATATGTGTAAGGAACTAAGTTATTTTGATATTGATAGCGCGATCCGAGAGTAGTGATAATCAGAGACAGGACCATGGGCGTAGCCAGGGTGGGGCAGGGTGGGGCGCTTGACCCACCCTGGTTCTGACCTGTAAGGTACCTAATCAAACCTAAAAAACTTTGTTATCCAAGTACTAACTACAATATTTGATATTCATAAGAAAGTTCACACTCAACAGTCGTCAGTCGACACAAAAATAATTAACCGGGGTAAGACCGTGGGTATAGTTTGCTAGTTACATACATATTATTTTAGACTGCTGCCTCACCCTGAGCCCATGGCTGGCTACGCCCATGGACAGGACTATGTGTGTCAGGACATATGCTTTGATCAATTTAAAAAACTATACTCGGCTCAATACCACCAATTTTTATACTAGTAATATACGAATTCATAATAAATAAAATATTGTTTCGAACTAAAATCTATTCTGGACCACTGCGTCACAAAGTTAGTCAATTTAGTAATAAAACGTCATTATTATGAAAGTTATTGTTGTGGTATTGTGTTACGTTTAAAAGGATGTTAAATCTGAAGTGCGCGGGTAGTACACAATACATCGCCGAGGCGTCGCGTAGTAGTGAAGTTCCCGTGGGAGATGTGCTTGGGAAAAGAAGGCCATTGTTCTGTTTCTTACCTTTTTTTATTTACAATTACTTTTATCGTGGAAATGTGAGGAATACGACCTACTTACTGTCTCTGAATGCTTAGCTATCAAATCTATCAATAGTATGTTCCTTTTAACAATTATGCAAAGCAATTATATATAAATTTCAATTTATAAAATAAAATTACAAATGACTTCATAAATATATACCTATCTATAGTATATACCTGTGGCTGTGAATACAAAAATTATTTAATTTATTTCAGTCGGATAACCACCTAACCGCTGAGCTATATATATTTCTATATTTATATGAATAACACAGCAGTTATTAAGTGTTCTTTTGAGCCATGTAATTTATGTTAGAAAAAAAATCAGTTATAAAAGTTCAATATTAACATTGAAAGAACTCTTTTTCCTCTACTAATTATCTTCAGGAAATTACATGTATACGCACACACAAATGTGTGTTTATTTATTTATAAAGCCTACCTACAAAATTACATTTGAATTACATATTATAAAGAGGACTACAATTATATAAACTAAATGAAATTTTAATTATAAGATAAGACGGCATGCTCAAGGTGATAAAGGGATAGATTCTAATAAAATTACAAAAATACATAAAAATAAAAAACAACAACCAAATAGATGTAAGGAAGAGGGGGGAGAAAAAAAAAAGAATCACAAATATAAAAAACAAAATTAAAATACTGTTTAGTTAGTTGAAGATAGTATCAAGATGTTTCCTGTATTTTGGCTTGTTGTAGAAAAAAGCATATATGTCAGTTCTTTTAAATAAGTAATTGTATTGACTAATCATACGTGTATATAATATCACACCTTTATCTCTTTAGGGTACCCAGAGGGCTAAAGCCGAGTCTCCTGCGCGTGTTTTTTCGAAACATTACACAAAAACATAGAAACATTGTGTACGAATACAAAAATGTGTATGGCCACGCCCCAATGTTTCTATGTTTTTGTGTAATGTTTCGAAAACACACGCGCAGGAGACTCGGCTTAAGAAACGCAAACTTTTATTACAATTGTTCCAATAACAAAAGAAAAAAATTCAAGTTTAATTCCTTTTTTTTTGTACCCAAAACTAATTGTGATTTTTGTACTCAATTATTAGTCTTCGTACGCAAATTAAGTTGTCAAGAGATATAAATCAAGTTATTACTACATTTGTTTTATATTCAACGAATAATTCGTCCGAATTTTCTTACGTCAATTTATGTGTCAATTTTGTGAGTTGTTAATAAATAACCGGGTAACAAGAAGTGCGTTCTATATTGGTGGTGAGTGATGCCTGCTGACATCTTTCTTTGGTAACAGTGATCTCAGTCCATAAAAATAAATATATAGGAAAATTTGGGTCGAAATAGGATAGATTTAGTAATCAAATAAATTGATACCAATTTGTCTTATAGTAAATATAAGTATGTTTACACGTATCTCACTTCCTTAAATTACTACGAGAAGAACTTTGAAATGATGGTGTTGAAAGCTGGCAAGATTGGCAGATATCGAGACAGTGCGTGCGTTAAAAGTATAGTAGATGGTTGAAGCAAAAGTGGTATATAGAGAAAGGACGTATGTACTATAATCTCTACTTTAGTAAAGTTATGAGACACAATATGTATTAGTTACATTTTATACAGCGTCATCTATTGGTAAGGAACGGAACTTCCACATATGACCTTATAAAACTTTATTAATAAAAATTAGCAGTAATAAAAAGAAATGTTTTAAATAAGGGTTATTTTTGGAAATATCGATATGGAAATTTTAGTGACGACTCATTTCAATCTCGCTTAAGTTAAAATAGGTCAGGCCTGTCTCTTCGTATTGCTTGTGATTCGAAAGCTTTCGACAAGAATTGTTCGAAGCTTTTAGACAAATTATTTTTTACAAGGACTGGCAGTAAATTGATTTCTGTTTAATCTTAACCTTTCTTTCAAATTCAGTGGAAATTTATTACAGATAAATATGGAAATGCTTGAAGGCGTCAAACACGCGGTTCAGTCGTTTTTCCGCTACGAACAATTCGATCTATATATGTATGTAAAATATGCATAGTACCAATTACTTTTTGCAATTGTAATTAAATAAAGATATTATTAATTAGATATCTTTATTAATAAGTAAGAACAAGTAGATCATTAGGGTCGTGTCTACCGTTATCTTAACACAACGTGAGTAAGGTAGTAAACCATGTTAAAAGCTACCACATCCGTCAACACATCTCCGTAATGACAGATGTCTAATTAAGCCTGATATAAGCGTAGCGGATAGCGTTTTCTTGAGAGGATAATTTCCGCTAACTAAGGAATGTTATTTTATTTTTCAGTGTAATATTACGCCGTGTTTTTTATGTATTAATATTATTATTATTTAAAACGTACTTTTTTATAGTAATCTGGCATGACCAGCGAGGATACTCCAAGGGCGTACACACAGCGATTTTCAAATGGATATAGTTTTTGTAGGTATAGAAAGAGAAACAATCGCGAGACGACAAAAATATAGTTATCTCTTTCTAACGATTGTTTCTTCCAATCCAAAATCTAATCTGTATCCATTTGAAGATTGTCGACTGTACCTAATACGCTCCAAAAGCAAGGACAATTGCTACTGTAGAATCTACAGACAACAGCAGTTGACATATTTTTCAATTGTTTTTTAGAACTGCAAAACCATAAAAATCGCTCCGCTTATACAAAACTCGGAATTTAAATATGTGCGCTGTACAATTTAATGAGTTGTTACTTTAATTGCATTAGTTACTTTGACTGTGCGTAACTATTTAACTAATTATACTAAAATTGTCTGGCTCTTAATTTCGTCTCCACTATGCCTGCTTGATAAGATGAATGCTAATGGTGTACTTGATACATAGTTTTAGCAAGTATGGTATATCTGCTTACTTGGATATATGCAGAACAAATAGCTGGAAAAATAAACATAAAACTACTTGTATGCTAATGATTACAGCTTATAATATTATGCTTTAAACTAGTTTTGATGCTATTTTTTTACAATATTATTCGTTTACCATAATTTTACTCTGTGGTTTTATATACATTGTTGCCCGTGTTGGTTTTTAATGGTTATTGCTATTTAATTATACGACTATAATGCCTTACATCTAGACGTCTAGACCAAAATCGTTTGGCCTTTCTTTATAAATATTTTTTTGTATTATTTTTATACTAAGATTGTCTAAGTGGAAGATGTAAGGGCAAATTAATTTGTGCGAGAGCCAATACTTACGATATATTGTTTACCATACACTTGTTTGAACTGCTTATTTAATTTATATACAAGGTTTATGTTTTGGTTGTGACCAAACCTCCTGACGTTCTCAAACAACAGTGGCTCCATCTATCCATGAAATAAAATACTATAATGATGATAACGCTATATGTACATATTAATCAATTAATAAATAAACAAAAGAAATTTGTGTTTGTTTTGGAGTTGTGTTTATGTGGTTCTTGCCCTGACATGCAAGTTTGACATTAAGTGAAGTGTGGTCTCACATGACGGAAATGTAGGTATTTAAGTCTGTAGGTATTTATGATGACCGTGGATGTAATTTACTTACTAATGTAATCTTCTTTGTTATATTCTGTAAGAAAATCATTAAATTATTCATTATATCTTTATCAGTATAATTAACAATTAAATCACTTAATTTTGATTTGATTTTATAATAATTTCTAAATCAAATCAAAATATGATTATAATTTTATATATGGGTGTAATTTTAAACCTATTCATTCAAATTATGAAAATAATTATATGTTTTATGCAAGACGACCTTCGTTGTTCTAAAACGCACGTGTCATTAAAAATAGTTTAGGCGCAGTTAATTGGACGGATTCGAACTTGAGACTTGAGTAATGGTCAATCAAGAGAATCAAATCAAACCAAAAACAACATGACCTTCTAAACAATAGGATTAGTAATAATAATAATTAATTGTTTTAATTCGGATTTGGGATATTTCATATATTTTAAATATACAGAATGTCTCAAAAGAAAGTTTACATTTGTTTAGCTGGCTGCGTGAAAATATAAACTTTCTTTTGAGACACCATATATATTAAAATCTTTATTGCATATCACATTATAATATAAGGATGTCAATGTAATTAATTATTTTAATGTTTTTAGGAATAGCATAGCGTTTTTAGGGTTCGTTTTGAGGGGTATCATACTATATTTCTAAAACTATTGTAGATAAAAAATAATTGCGATATACTGAAAACACGAATATTTATTGGAATAAATTAATGCATCGTTTGTTTAGTCGTTTTTCAGGATACATACCATATGCCCTGAAATATAAATGCGCATAACACGGTTTGGTACTGGCTGAGATTTTTTGGAGTTTTTCAGAGTTCATTAATTGCTTGTCCACGCACATATATATAAAAATGACCATGATTATTGCGTTTATATATTCGCAATTGTTTATAATGTATTTTGTTTGTTTGTTATTAAAGTAAGAGTTAAGTATATTTTTAATTTTAAGTAAATAATAAATATGTTATTTTTAGATATAAACTTAAATTATTAATAAAATTACGAACTAATTCATAATATAAATGTAATTTGAAGATTGTAAATTCTTTTAATAACTGTGGTATTTCACATAATCTGTACACGCAGCATATCTCATAGCTGAGGCCGTGACTATCACATCCAATTCCTACCAGACGACAACGCACAACGGTACGAAAAAAGAGTAATGAAAAACACGGCAAACCCTGTCAGTATGGCATTTTACGACCATAGTGCCGACGCATAATACCTTATGAAGATTGACTCACAAAAATGCTCCCTAGCGCGTCGAGTGAGAGGTTACTTTGGTTTGTAATTAAGGCTTTAATTTTTAACATATTATAGACGATGTCCGATATTGCATGAAATAATTTTATTATCTTGTACGGCCGTTTATTATGCGAGGGATAAGTTATTTTAGGCCTCTATGGGACTACAATGATACTTGGCCTTAGTTGAACGACCTTACTACATCTTTCCTATTTTTAACATAATTTGCAATTTACGATGAAATGTCAGGTACTGTTGAATGTTATTTTACAAGTAGGTTGTGTTTTTTTTTTGAGATTTATAAAACCGTATAGAAGGTATTAAAATTGTAAATAGAAATCTAAAATTCAACAACAAGATTTTATCTAGATACATAATTTTTCGATCAAAACATTTCACAATTTTACAACGCTGTAAATTTTTGAAATCTGTAATATTATAGGCGTGTAAAATGTATATAAAAACCGATTGTTATTACGTTATTTAATCTTATGATAAAGGCGTATAACTTGAAGAACATTATGTTACTCATGATCGAAAAACCTATTAGTACGGTCTTGGTGAATGACTCCTTGCTGTTCGTTACATTGTTTATGCTTTCCGAATAATATCGAATAAAGTTTCTGATAGTCTTTTTCCATTTATTTAGAACTATCATCATTTAGCAAACAAGACCACACAAGTTAATTTGACTCATAAGGGGGTAAAATAACTTTAAAAAAAAAATTAAATTCAAGAATTTTCGTGATCTAATAATATTTAATAAATGTAGAACAGCCATTCTCAAAGTGTGTTCCGTTGAACCCTAGGGCTAAAATATTGCAAAAATACCTACCAAAGGGAGATTATAAGGTTACATCTAAATATTCCAACTAAATATTACGTAATATTACATTGCAATATGATTATTCATAAATACATATGAATCAGTTTTTTATAATTATATTAAGGCTTTTTCCTTCGCCAAAAAAGTTTGAGAACCGCTGATATAGAAGATAGAATATAATTCTCCATCTCATGAAAAAATGAACCAACAATATTTTCTCAATGTTTTCTGAGTAGGTATCTACTCAATACAACAACACCAACGAAGAATGTACACAAAGAACTATACATTTTAAACCGTTCTCCTATAAAATTTGCAATTTTCTAGATCCTACCATGTTAATAGGATCCGACGCTAAGTTAAGTTATAAATATGAAATTAATGGCTCTGAAAATCAACTTTTTCACGCTCTTATAAAGTTGGTTGACTTACGACTTTCTTCATCCAAGAAGGGAGCGTCATGTTTTTATTAATATTGGATTACTTTAGCAATAATTTAGGGAACAATCTTGTGTCGAGCACCTTGATTGGATTGTTTAATTGACTCTTAACCTTTAACTACTGAGGTGGGGGCCTCTCAGGTTTTGACAAAATAAAATTTTTGAATTACTCTAATTAGTTATTTTTTTTAAATTTATTCTTACAGATTTATGATCTCATGTGATTTTTTCTAAAAAATGCTAAGTGTTTTCTAAACTTTGAAATGATAGTTAAATATGTACAAATAAAAAATAAATAATATATTTTATTTAAATACATCCTGAAGCTAAATATTAAACACTAGATTCTAAAAACCCTAAAGATTTTTAAATACAAGCGCATAGTATATGTACGGGACTCTGAGGCCTCCACGTCAGTGTTTACGTGAAATTAAATCCACCTTAGTAGCTAAAGATTAATATTAGATTACTTTAGCAATAATTTAGGGAACAACCTTGTGTCGAGCACCTTGATTGGACTGTTTAATTGGATTGTTTAAACATTTATTTTATAACAATTCTAGTTTGTCCACTCAATATTCATGACTATTCCTAATTTTATTTATAAGTTATTACATATTACTTTATTCTTATGCTTCAATACCACGTACATGAGCGTAGCCAACCTCAGGGCGAGGCAGCAGTCTAAAATAACATGTAACTAGTAAATACCCGCGGTCTTAACCCGATTAATTTTTTCATGCAAAAAGGTTACACCCGCACCCTATAGCACCTTGTATCTGTATGTATAATTCGAATTATCCAAAACAGTTAATTAAGTTTTTTAGATTTTATTAGGTACCTTACAAGACAGAGCCACAGTGAGGCCCATGACCATGTAGACATCAGGAGATGTTGCTCTTATTTCAAACTAATATCAAACACTGGACCAATAACCATCACGAGTCTGTCTAGAACATTTAGACTGTACCAGAAATAACTTTAGTCTGCATGGCGTGTAATGGTTACGATTATCTCGGGAATTAAGATAGGAAATTCCTTCGTTACAATTACGACGTCTTTGGTATTCCTTGCTTGCCAGTTTTATTGCTTTTAGAACGAATAGAAGATTTTTACATTTATTCATGCTAATTTTTACATTAAATAACGCTTGTATAAAAAGATTTTAAAGATTAAACGGAAGGATATGTATGCTGTTTCACAATTTTTTTATAGAGATGAGGTAACAGCAGATTCTTCTCTCATTACTTAGGTTACATAATTAATTATCAATATATATTTGAATTAAGCGTAAAATCCGGGATCTCTACATGAAAAACTAGTCCTGTAACCTGCGACAAAGATAGCCGTCATATATTTCCATTTCAAAAGCCTCATTATTGTAAGATAAGCGCGTTTATGCATCGTTGGAGATAACCAAGCGTTGTGATATAACAAACCGCTGCGCTTGTCAACGGAAATGTGTCCCTTCATTACGGTAATGGTGTCGACCGGGACAACGCCAATTTCTTACATTCCTTAAAGCCTATTTTCCTATGTTACTATTTTATGACACGAGTCTCAAACGTTGGATAATAGTCGAGTTTAATAGTTAATGATGATTTTTGTTTTTGTAGAAATTCCTAACATTAACCTTTAACTACTGAGGTTTTGAGGGGGCCTCTCAGGTTTTGAGAATTTAAAATTTTATAATTACTCTAATTAGTTAATTTGTTGATTTTTTCAAAATAATTTTATTTATTCTTCCTGATTCATGATCTCAAATGATTTTTTTCAAAAAATGCTAAGTGTTTACTAAACTTTGAAGTTAGTTAATTATAAAACAATATATATTTTAATACATCCACTGAAATTAATTATTACACACTAAACCCTAAAAACCCTAAAGATTTTTAAATATAAGTACATATATATACGGGTTTACGTGAAATTAAATCCACTTCAATAGTTAAAGGTTAAAAAAGAAAACTATATTTTATTAAGATGCTTAGTGTTTTGAAAATGCGTATTTGTGCTTTTAGTATGACGTCACAAGTACGTATGTATTTTAGGAAGTAGTAGGTATATTAATTTTTTTATTTATATATCTCTGAGAATATATCTATAGAGTCCTTAATTATACATATGTAGATAGTTATAAAAGCATTGTTATAAACAAAATAGTGAAGAAAAACAACAATTTGAATACAGGAAATATTTCTTATCTCGAAACAAATAGAGATTCGAGCTTCACTGATAACCTAAATTGTAATTTTACAATAGGCTTAAAAACTATTGTCTAAATTCTAAGAGACGTGTCTAGTTTAAAATGAGCGTTTATTATTTAAAATAAATATGAAAATTTAGTTTGGGCTATGTAGTTTTAAAGTAGACAATATATTTTCTCTAAATGCAAATGTTTATAACCTTCACATGAACTACACGTTAATTCAAATTTAACATGGTCATAAGTTATTGAAATATTATACAAATTTTAAACAATAGTAATATTTGCCCCAATTTTTATTAGCGAGGTTTCAATAACAATTGAGAATTTTCAAATGGATACAATTTTTGTAGGTAGATATATAAGATAAATAAATACAGAAACGTTCGCAGTGTCGTGAATGGCAAAGGAGATATCTGTATCCCTTTCAAACATGCCTCTACTTCGATACGATAAGAATATAGTTATCCCTTTCTAATGATTGTTTCTTCCAGTCCAAAGTCCAATCTGTATCCATTTGAAGACTATCGACTGTATGTTATGGCTAGTAATTATATTAATTAATACATATTAATATTCATTAATGCGTGATATTAACTATTAAATCGGATATCAATAACATGATAATGTCAATTATATGGTCTCTTTCCTTTACTATACGAGTGAAAGAGACAGAAAAAAGTATTAAACAAACTGCAAATGTATACTGCATTTAACTATTGAACAATAATATTTATTTCTAACTCCAAACTAAGTAACACATAACGATTTAGTTAATTTCGACACGGTTCAATAGGGAACTAGAAGATAATCGCTTCGTCTCTAGGTACCTATATAAGTAATCACACGTGAGGTATCTTATGTAAGCTGCCCTTTGACCCGGTTGTCCCTCTTTATATGCATGTCAGTGTACACGAAGATTGTAATTTTGATGTATTAGAAAGCGTCAATTATTACAGATTACTTAGACCTAATATTTTATATTTGACAATTCAGTAATTTTAATAATTATCAAAATCGAGATGATAGTTCAGGCTATAGTTTATTATTCTACGTCAGCGGTTCTCAAACTTTTTTGGCGAAGGAAAAAGCCTTAATATAATTATAAAAAACTAATTTATATGTATTTATGAATAATCATATTGCAATGTAATATTACGTAATATTTAGTTGGAATGTTTAGATGTAACCTTATAATCTCCCTTTGGTAGGTATTTTTTGCAGTATTTTAGCCCTAGGGTTCCGCGGAACACACTTTGAGAATGGCTATTATATACCTACGGGTAAACATAAAATGATATCGGTTATGTCCAAGCTTTTTTTATCTATAAGACATTCATCTAACTTAATTCATCTAAAATCTATTTGTAATACTTTCGAATAAGTCAAAGATCAAATAAAATCGTTGCACTTACAACTTTTCCTCTCTATTATTAAAAAGCATATAATTTGCTTAATCATATTGAGAGAACCATTAACCGTAATAAGTTTTATATTAAACTAGCTGTTGCCCGCGGCTTCGCTCCCATTAAGAAGTATTATTATTAATTAGGTATAGTTTTTGCGGCTTTATTTTTGTTTAGCGTGTGTAAAAACGTCTTCATCATAGTAGCTCCAATCTTTAATTGCAGTTCAATCAATCGAAAATCTAATAAGATTTATACAAATTTTCATCCCCTATTTTATCCCCTTGGGGGTAGAATTGATCAAAATCCTTTCTTAGCGGATGCCTACGTCATAACATCTACCTGCATGCCAAATTTCAGCCCGATCCGTCCAGTGGTTTGGGCTGTGCGTTGATAGATCACTAAGTCAGTCAGTCAGTCACCTTTGAGTTTTATATATATAGATTTATACTTTCATTCAGAAGGTAAGTACAGTCATGTATAAAAATAACACTTTATGAAATGAAATGAAAATCGTTTATTAGCATAGGCACTAAAGGCGTGCACTTGCTCATCGTTAGACTCTACCGTGACTTCGGAAAGGCGTATGACGAGAAGAATACCACAAGAAACTCGTCAATCATAGCCTATACATAAACTAATAATAATAAAAAAAAGTAAATTACAATTCATAAATCAGATTGCACAGTAGTCACAATAATAAATGTTATATTAATATATAAAATACATGTATATGTTCTATAATATGTATATAAAATATGTAAAAATATATATAGCTACCTATACAACATTAAATTCAGTCAAAGTATGTGAGAATTTATTTGCAATTACTATTGAGTTTATTTTGATTAATTACAATAACTTTACAGGTATTATTTGACTAATCTACCCTTAATTAATTCAATGAGGGTAGATTGTATAGAATTTAGCAGTAGAAGGGACTTGTGAATTTTTTGGTTGTTATTTTTGTTTATTTCCATTAACACAACACCGTATTGTTGTCTTAATATGAAGCCTAATCCATTCAACAGTATGTCTAAACTCTGTATTTTTTCTTAAACAAATTAACAAGCGATTTTACGCTATTTCCCTGAGATTACAATCAGCACCACATGCAACCTTCTTCCCACGCTCTCTGGGAGAAATGCGATACGTTTCCATTGTTATATGTTTTATTTCAATTGATGGTATTATTGGTGTTTTTGTTCAAGTGTTCTTTGACTTATGTTAGTTACGATCACTTTGTTGGATCTACACTGATGAGTCTAGACTAGTGAGTAAAAATTTTTAAACAATTATCTTGTAATATATAAGGTAATTTTAATTTCAAAGTCAAAGCGTCCAGTAAAAAGATGATAGCGGTAGCTAAGAAATTTATTGATTTCAGAACGATTTTATGTTTTATAATTTTAATAATTTGTAATTTTCCAAAATAACGTGAA
Source organism: Tineola bisselliella (assembly GCA_028551675.1). Lineage (NCBI taxonomy): Eukaryota > Metazoa > Arthropoda > Insecta > Lepidoptera > Tineidae > Tineola > Tineola bisselliella. Next base: position 155,889 of record JAPWLS010000931.1, read on the forward strand.
GTCATTTGAGTCGTTACTATTTCTGTAGGTAGGTTCTTAGTGTCACGAAGAAGCGAAACGAAGATTGTACGACAGAAACACTAGGCACAAGTAATATTACAATATATAGTTTTAGACGTTTTCATTTTGGTATTTTGAATGTACGTTACAATAACTAACTTAGATATACAAAATAAAAAATGTAAATCTCGAATCGTAAGTGCAAATGGAAACAAACACTCCATGAGACGTTTTATATGCCATCAAAAGCATCTAGAGTCTTTCTGTCGCCATTTCGTTGTAATATTGTACACATATGACGTTTCTAATATTACGCTATGTTTTTGATTTTTGCTCTTTATTCTAGTTTCACTGTTTACCCTTGCAGTAATATTAATCTAAACTAGATTTAATTAGTGTTCGGACGGAATTAGATGTCCAAGCCTAATTTTGGCGCACAAAACGGGCTGTCAGTTCATTTGTTTTTCTTTTGTTTTTTGTTTAAGAATTATTACGTTTTTATCTTTAAGTTCACATATTTAATTCCTAAAATATAAGAAATAAAGTGATAAGAAGTAAAGAAAGTTTGAATTTATTAAGATACGCATATAATTATATTAAATTAATTAGTTATTTAGGGGAAGGTAGTCCTCGTTTTCCGTCGTTTCGTTTCGCGTCATTATTCTCTGGTACTTAACTTGACGTAAAACCGGGGACTGGCTGTATTAGATAGATAATCTCTACTATTATACTAACTAATATAAATGTGAGTTTGTTTGTTACGTTTTCACGCAACAACTACTTAACCGATCATAATAAAACTTTGTACACATATTTTTGGAGGTTCTAGAAGTCTGTCATATATATATATAAAACTATTTGAATTTTTAAAGTTAAGTGTTATTATTGTGGTTAGATGCCACTTTATTACAGAAGTGTGATAGGCATTGTCTGTTGACTGAAATATGAAACATATTTAAACTTCATAGTACTTTACATCTTCATTATTACGCAGGCATAGTCGCGGGCAACTGCTAGTATTGGTATAAAAGTGGACTTGTAATCAATAAGAGTGTTGACGTTTTTATATTTGAATGTTAAGCACATTAGTGATGGTGGTTATTAGTCCAATTTGCCTTTATATGTCGGCCTTTATATATTTTAATTAATGCGTTGACTTAGGCTTTAATGAGAAAGTATAATTTCACAGTATCATTTTGTTATAAACAAAACACTGCGTATGACACTTAATTGTTTTTGAAATGAACACTGGCATTGTTTGGTTTTCTTAGAATAACTTCCGCTGTTTAACTTTGATTAGCATTTTCTGAATAAAGTTGATTTTAGAATCGGTAATTTCATGTATTTGATTTGAAATATTGTATTATTTTTAATAGATATTTTCTTTTGTTTCAGAACCACATTGTATTCTTCCGAAGTGAAATTTTCTGCGTAAAAAGTAAGTTGTTTTTTATCTCTATATTCAATTTGTGTGTTAATTAATTTTAAGTACAGTAATACCCCGCTTTACGCGACTCCGTTATGCGCGGTTTCACTATAACGCGAAATTCAAATTGCCCCGCATTATGCGAAAGAGTGCGTATAAACATAATGTAGTCATCAACTTCTCTAAAGTCGCGGGAATTTCAGTTTTTTCCGGAACATATTACTCGCGTAAAGCGGGGCATTATTGTACAGGCTACGATTGGCGAGTTTCTTGTGGTCTTCTTCTCGTCATATTCTTTTCCGAAACCATTGTAGAGTCTAACGATGAGCAAGCGCACGCCTTTAGTGCCTATGCTAATAAATTATTTTCATGCATTAATTTCCATTAGTATCTAAATAATTTTAGACACAATTAAGATTAGTTATTGTATGAAATGGTACATAGGTTTTAGTAATGCCTGTCGTTAGCAGATAAAGCGGAGATATGGAAGGTTCAATATACATATATTTTTTTACGTACAGTCTAATAATAAATATTAAATATATCTAATAGTATACTATATTTGTTGTATCAATTCAGTAGTACACGTGTTCCGTTATTTTAATCATCGCATGTAACCGAACTCGAGTCCTGAGGGCTACACTGACAACTCTATAGAATCTGCAACTGACTTTTCCCTATTCCTATTCTCAAATATTCGAACGCAATCTCGGATATAATATCTTAAATATAAATGATATTGAAGAATGGTAATTAATTGGTATATTTATTATTATTTATTTATTTGTTTACTTGAGAATAATATTCCATACTGTAGTTTTCGATGTTGATTTGATTAATTTTTTTAATTGAATATGATGTGATCAATTTTTTATTTTTTTTATTTTCGTTACATATTCGAGACCGTAGTATGTTGAAGTTATAATAATAATAAAACGTTTATTTTTAAAATAAATTTTACAATTTGTTGCCTTGGCGCCAAAAACCAGTGTTGGTTTGTTTTAGCACTGCACATTGGTTTTATGTTTCTAAATTATAATATAACTTAAATTAATATAAAAATATGTTTAATACACAATAAATAATAAAATGATATATTGGTAATAAAAAAAGATATTTTAATTTTATAATTACGGGTAGGTTTGAGAAAACGCCAACTGTTTTTATATTATTTTGTTTATTTTTATATACATTTTGTTTTAAAGTTTTTCCATGAAATAGTTTTTTAATTTATATTTGTAATTTTTAATGTTCAAAGACTGTTTTAATAATTTTAATAAGTGCATAGCTTTTCTACCAAATCTCAGAAGTAGTTTTATTTTAAAATATATTCATAAATCGTGTATTGTCAAGATAAGAAATCAGAATAACCCCTCTCGTGTGGGTAATAGTAAATAAGTTGATATGCAATGCACGCGCGTGCCCTCGGGGTAGGCACACGTCACTCCATGAGCGGCAGCCGATGGGGGCGCACGCTAGCTTCGTTTGCGAGAGCAGTAGTAAATTTATGTTTATATTTGCTAGACCAGGGCTGTCCAAACAATGACCCGCGGCTTCTTTTTATGTGGCCCGCGTCGCCTGTGTTAAATCTACAGTGTAAATTCATCAGAAAATACCATTCTCTCTCAAAATAATGAATTACCAACTAACATAACTAATATTAGAAATATTAGTAAATTTAAATATGAATTAAAAAAAACATATAATGGGTTTGAGTGCCTTGTGATGGTGTTGTCAATATTCTACGTACGATATGTTTATTTATAGTTATTATTATTATTTTTATCTCAATTAAGTGAATTTTTTGTAATTCTTTTTGAGTAAATAAATGTCTTAAACCTTAAATATATAGGTCATCAATATTTGGTATAATCTATTTGTCTTTTGTATAAAGAAATGATTATCTACCCTATATTTTTTTAATAAGCTTTTTTAATAAATAGAATTAGCCCGCGATATGTAGTTTGGACAGCCCTGTGTTCGACAATCTATTTGTGCGTTGGCGTTGCTTTTAGCTATCAAGGGTTCTTGTTTAGAAATTAATAAAGGACAGCTTCTACGATATTTTATATTCTTTTTGCAGTACAAGAGGAAGTAATTCATTTATCTGTTACTGGTTTTGGAATCTTCTATTTTTGTTACTCTGTTCTGAATTCTGATGTTGTATTGACAAAAAAAGAAAAGAAACTGCGTAACTCGTCTTAATTTATTAATGTTTTTAAGGGAAATACAATAAAAATTAAAGTCAATATTAAATTTTAATATCTAGAGTCCATAATATGTCTTATTTTAGTACAACAGCTATTCTCAAAGTGTGCTCTGCGGAGCCCTAGAGCGAAAATACTTCAAAAAATACCTACCAAAGGAAGATTATAAAGTTACATCTAAATATTCCAACATAAAATTTAAAAACAGTACTACTTACATAATTATATGTATAAATATTACTTAATATTATTTTGAAATAGTTTTTCCTTCACAAAAAAGTTTGAGAACCGCTGTAATACAAGAATAGCACATGCAGATTCAAAATGATTTCTTTCCTCCTTCTTTTAAAGGCCATTAATGTAAATATAATATTTCTTTGAACTTGAACTTTATTCTGCGTATTATAATGGAAAATATCTTTATAAAAATAGACATAAGTGGCGAAAACAGACAGCTTACCATTAGATATAAGAAATTTAAGAAGCAATGCGGGGGCGGCAACCTTTTTGCAGAGTAGCAATCTACGCACTTTTTGATGGATAAAAATAACTTTTTTCTGAACACAGAGTGGGGCATGGGAACTTTACACATTTACAAAAACCCCTTACAAAAAGGTAAAACTGGTACAGTACGCGAGGGATACGTTCCGGAAAAAATCGCGTTAACTGAAATTCCCGCGACCATAGACAAGTTGATGACTACATTATGTTTATACGCACTCTTTCGCGTAATTTAATAATAAATTTGAATTTCGCGTTATAGTGAAACCGCGCATAACGGGGTCGCGTAAAGCGGGGTATTACTGTAAGAGAAATAAAATGACTAGAAAGATTATGTATATTCACATTAAGTATAAATCCTGTCGCCCTAAATGTGTACATCCAATACAAAACAAGATTTTTTGAAATATGAGAGTTTCCCGTGCCCCATCCTGTATATAAAGTTGAAGGCGTTTATATTTATTTATATGTATATTTACATACATTGACGTATTCTACTATACTAATATAATAAAGAGGAAACATTTGATTGTTTGTTTGTTTGTATGTATTGAATAGGCTCCGAAACTACTGAACCGATTTGAAAAATTCTTTTACCATTAGAATCGTACATAATCCCCGATGAACATAGGCTATATAGTATTTTCAATAACGTTAGGGATTCGTATGAAAACTTCAATAATGTAACCCAGAGTGTGAAAAATCATTAATTAACATCAATCAACAATAGAGCAAAGTGATGTACTACAGTTTTATAGAGGACATCAATATCTACAAAAAAAAGTGTGCGATAGTATCTAATTATTACAGTTATGTCACGATAACTGCTTTTTCATGTTAACATTTAAACTTCGAAGTACTTTATATCTTCATTACTGCGCGAACGAAGTTGCTGGCAACAGCTAGTCACAAATATACTATGCAGTACAAATCAAAGTAATCATTCGTCCAGTGTGATAGACTATTTAACTAGTATCAATTAGTCCGTGCTTTAATTATAATATGGAAATAAATAATAATATTAATAGCAGTGTCAAAATAATTAATGTTATACTTACAAAATGCCTTATTATAAATAAAGATTCGAATAGGTAAACGTTTTCTTTGGATATTAATCCAATTTGTTTGAGTCCACTAGGTTTCCTATTAGAATATTCTCGAAGTTTTCTTTTTCAATTACATATTCCTTCTTGGGATTTAATTTGTGACCCATTTGTGACAGTTGTTTTGTGTCCTCAGTATATTTGCAGAATTTATTCAATTGTTGGTTAATGTTAGATCACATTTACTAGGAAACTGTTTCATCCGTGGGGTCACATTTTAAAAGAGAATGGGTCTTAAACTTACTCGCCTTTAGGGACAGTTTCAAGCCATAGATGGTTTCAAACCTACTGCATAATTCCAAACGAGCGCTGAATGCATGGAAAACTTTGCATAGTTTGTTTAAATTGAATTTTATATTATACATTCTTTTTAAAGTTTTATTACATTGTATACTGAAATGAAATGAAAATAATTTATTTGCATAGGCACTATAGGCGTGCATTTGCTCATAGTTAGACTCTACCATGACTTTGAAAAGGCGTAAGACCACAAGAAACTTGACAATTATACTGATCTAGTTCTTACATATACAGGTGTCCCGTAAGTCATGGACCAAGAAAATACTGGTAATTTCCTATCCGAAACACTAAATTTCATAAATCATATCACAAAAACTACTTAACCTAGGACAATAATATTTTAGCTGAAAATAAAAAGTACCTACATTTTCTTATTGTAATTTTATTTATGAAACAGCGAGGGTGGTACCTGAGGACTCAATATCGGGGAAGCGTCTCTCCCTCATTACCATAGTATTGGTGGTTCTACCTGTATTTACCGACATATAGTTTATATTTGCATGTCTTGTAGTGAATGTAATTTGAAATGTTAGTGTTTTAATTGTTTTCTTTTTATTTTCTTTTAAACATATACAGTAATGCCCCGCTTTACGCGAGGGATACGTCCCGGGAAAAATCGCGTTAACTGAAATTCCCGCGACCATAGAGAACTTGATGACTAGATTATGTTTATACGCACTCTTTCGCGTAATTTAATAATACATTTGAATTTCGTGTTATAGTGAAACAGCGCATAACGGGGTCGCGTAAAGCGGGGTATTACTGTATGGCGGTCGCCTCTACAAGCCAATAAAACTTATTTAAGATTTAGGATTTTGACATTTGTTCTGTCACTGTTATCTTTCTTGTCTTTTTTTACTTTTACAGTCACAAATCACAAAGCATTGGGTTGGGATAATTATATTTTCAATCTATTTTAATCCGCACTATTATAACACTTTAGTATCTCTAACGGTATATCAACAACGTAATGTTTAATTCTGAATCTGCATCAAAAACGTTTGCTTAAGACTCCTAGATACGACTGTTTATTATATCTTATAGACTTGCGTTCTAAAATTAAACCTAGCTTAAGTTTTCATTGAATAACCGGCCCTAAGTCCAAACGACATTATTAACTCTAAGCTAGGGATTGGTCAGGAAAGCTAGGACACTTAGTGTTACTAAATAGGATCTAATTCTAGTATTTCAAGTTTAATGCTAGCTCTAGAGGTATCTTGAATATTCTTGAAACTTGTATTGCTATATTAAGAGGATTACCCACACTTCTTGAGCTATCTATTTTATTTATTTATATCTAGTTTGGTTCGATAAAGTCCAGGCTTTGATTTGAAGCAAAAACCTTATTTAATAATACTATAGCTACTTTTATGTGTGGGTATATGTATAATGTATGTGGAGTCCTTGTGTAAAAAATAGCATAGTGTTTTTATTATAACTAAATTATCACATGCACATACAATAAAATAGGGATTCAGAAGATAGCGAAGAATATTTAAAAGTCGCAGTTATAATTTTATTAAAAATAAAAATCTAAGATTGAACAATTTTATATGTGATGTACGCAACTGTACGTAAAATGCAATTTGCCTATTACACATTATACGACGCTGACTATAAACCTATTAAAATTATGTAAAGATCGTAGAAATAAGTCGTAATAATAAATTTTGTTTTATACACCTCACAGAGGTAGCAGGAGGTGGCAACGACGATTTAAAATCCGTTAGTTCAGAGCTAAAATGTTTATACAGTTGCGACTATAGGGAAGGAATGTTGAAGTATTTTACTCCTGGTTTAATAGTTAACCGAAGATTACATGTAATAATGATAAAAATTGTATAATTATTACTTCTAGGAGAATAGGGGAAACTTAGTGGTAAAGATAATGAAAGAAATAAAAATTATTGTACTATATGCTCTCTTTTATATTTTGTTCCTTAATCATTGTCCCAATTTATGTACACACGGCGACTTTCAAATGGATACAGTTTGGTAGGTATATAACCGATATAAAGGGAAACGATTGCGGTGTCGTAAACGGCAAAGGATATATCATCACATGCCTCAACTTCGACACGATAAGTTATCCCTTTCTATTGATTGACTCTTCCAGTCCAAAGTCCAATCTGTATCCATTTGAAGATTGTCGATTGTACTTAGTGGAAGTTTTTCTATTATACTCGTCCTATGTTAGAATTAAGTGTTTATATAAAACTAAAATCCTAGAGCCGGCATAGAATAACTGCGTCGGCGCCAATCTATTACGTAATTGGTGTGGTTCACGATCTTATTAGACTCGACACGACGCTCCTTCCTTGCACGACACACGACAGGTGTCCACGGACTTAGGATCTGACAGAACTTGAATTCGCTTACGTCTTAGATGCATAATTGTGAATGATAAGGACTGCAACAATAACACTTCTTAGCTCAGACCTGAGTAAGGTGGATACTATAGAGTAGCAGCTCTCCAAAAATCGCTTTTGACTAGACCAGAAGCTCCAAAATAAGCGTCGCATATGTGTGTATGTATTCCAATTAGAACAAATAAAACGACATTAATAGCTCCACGACTCGCTACTAGGGAATGGAGGTAAAACAGCCAAGAGGAGGGTAACAAGATTGGAATTTTTCGTTAGATGGAAAACTTTGGGAATCTTTGGTCTGGATCAGTGTTTCCCAACCTTTTTTGTGCCATGCCTTTCTAAAATTCTTATGTCTAATTTTATATAGGTGTATTATTTTAAATAATAGTCTCGCTATAGACATTAAAACGCAATATATGAAGTCCAAATTAATAGAAAAAGAAGAGAAATAGTACCTTAGCTAGGAGTAAGTGGGCCATTGAACTGCGTACGTTGTTTACATCGTACATTTCTTAATTATCACTTTGTAAATTACAGGTTTATGTGTTATATAACCGGTCGACGGATTTAACCGTTACCCTTGTGTTTACGCATCATAAGATGTTCAGGTTATTTCACATGTCTTTCGTTATGTTAACCCGTCGACTGTCTGGCTACTTAGATTACAGTTTGATAGATGACAGATTATAGTTTGCAGTTTTTTATATGATAAATATACACAGTTTTCATATTATTGTGGGCTGATACCTGTGTGGTTGCACCGTGGATCTGATCTAATTTTTAATTCCAATATTTTAGATATTTTTTGTTAATTTTCGAACGTCTCGATCTTTCGTTCATTTGATAGATTATTGGTGCTCGTTAGTCGTTAGTAAAATTTCATGATCCCGATTGCTAACGGATCCTGTGAATTATGTGATTTACGAATTGTTATGAATGAAAATCAGTTTTTTTTAAAAATTATTTTATGTACAGGCTATGATTGACGAGTTTCTTGTGGTCTTCTGCTCGTCATACGTCTTTAATGCCTATGCTAATCAACTATTTTCATTTCATATATAATTAACTATGTTCTGAATATCAGGACCAATACGACATAAGCATATAACATTTAGACCCGTAACAATTAGCTATTTATAAAAATCATATTTACAATCTATAAATATGTATTTACGTTATTTTTGTTAGGATTTGTTTTTCAAATATCCATTAGTGCTCGTCGCTGTTCATTTGTTTACTGTCCCTCGCTTACTTTGAATCGTTGAATTATATGAAATTTATTCAAATTAAACGTTTTTTTTTTAATTTCATCTGATAGTATTAATATTAATGTAACACAACCTAATTACAAAAATAAATAGTAATTATTTTGTGTCCCAAACTATGTATTTATTTAATGTTAAAAACGACCATCTGTAGGAGAGAATGAACTCATGGTTTATGTACATTAGTACCACCCGTCACGTTTCGGGATCAGCTTGGAACTATAAATGCTCTGTCGAATAGACAATGATATCACGTTACTTTTTCATTCAGCACATTATTGTATTTATGAACGTGTTTAGATAAAAGATATAAACGGAAAGTCTTAAACAATTAATGCAAAAAAGGGCACGATAGGGCAGGTTTTTAAAGTCTTTTTAACCTTTCGCCGTGTTTACTTAGTCACGATCACACAGTTTAGATTTTTTAAATAGTGAATAGATTGTTTGTCTAAGAGTTTTTTTGGTTTAAACCCCTTGACATTGTATTATGGTCGAATATGGTAGGTATCTATAGTTATTTCTCTACATACCACTTCCGCTTCGACCACATCCTTCTGAGCCTTTCCGGTAGGTACACAGCCATCTATTTTGCACAATAAGGTTTGGTTAATAATTATAATAATCGTTTACAATATTATTATTAATCATAATCATAGCATTAGAAACAACCTTTATACTTCCCTACTAATATTATAGATATGAATGTGAGTTTGTTACGTTTTCACTACTTAATCGATCATCATGAAACTTTGTAGACATATTTTTGGAGGTACTAGAAGTAACATAGGATACTATAGTTTCCAACTGACTATAGCTTCAGCTGTTTGGAATCATATTGAATTATTTCTATTGAGATGATCTCTGATGCTTATTTAATGACTTAAATGCGAGCGAAGCCGCGGGTAAAAGCTAGTTCATAATAAATATGTAGGTGTATTCAACTCTTAGCATGTAGGTTTCAAACCACTTGAACATATACGGGTTGTAAGTGTAAGTATGCATAGGGGGGTGTATGTGCGGCATCAAACCACTAATATTCCCCCTTTAGTTTTAGGGTTGTCAACACCTGCAATTTAATAATTTCATATATGTCATGTCACTTTATGGTTAAAATAGAATTTGATAAGGCTTTAGTTGAGGACCCCAGGAATTACTAAATGCAAAAATGTAAAATCTTTTGTTCTAAATTGTGCCAGTTTTTTTAAAAAAAGACTAACTATAACCGGTTATCGTACTAATATAGAGCTAACTCTAACCCAGCCATTCTCAAAGTGTGTTCCGCAGAACCCTAGGGCTAAAATACTGCAAAAAAATACCCACCAAAGGGAGATTATAAGGTTACATCTAAATATTTCAACTAAATATTACGTAATATTACATTGCAATATGATTATTCATAAATATATATAAATTAGTTTTTTATAATTATATTAAAGCTTTTTCCTTCGCCAAAAAAGTTTGAGAACTACTGCTCTAACCTAACCTAACCTTTTCGTTATTTGTACAGTTTTGGGGTCCTTAACTAAAGCCAAGCCTAGAATTTAAATCTAGGTCTAAAACTTTGTCAATGACGGTTGTAAATTATTTCTGGTGGAGAAACGTAGAGTACAGATGTCGTCGAACGATTATCTCCTAAGATATGTCAGTTCAACAATTATCAAATCCATCAATTGTTTTATTTGTATGTACCTATATTTTTTGAAATTACGTTTTAATTTATTGAAGAACAAAAGCCGCCTTTAGTTTTAGAAACTGGCGAACGTAGTACCAAGTCAATTATCATTAGATTAGAAGTTTTACTTTATACCTTTTAAAATGCAGACACGTTCGCCCTCTAACGGGAAATTAATTTTAAAATTAATTCTAACTGCATTTTTACCATCCCTTGAAGCCAGATGAGCACAGTGAATTGTTCCCTGAATGCGGGCCCTATGACGTACGTTATCTAATAAACAATCAATATGTATAAAAATAATGGTCCATTAAGTGAGATAGGAGGGAGATGCAGTCTTACACAAATATTAATTTAGAATATTCGGCTTTCGATGAAATTGCTTTCTGAAACAGTAATAGCTACACGAATATGTCATCCCCGTTTGAAATTTGCTTTTGTGCAGTCTACCTGATTGAATATAGGATATATACATATTACATAACCAATTTTCATATGACATATTTCGTTTAATTAATGTAGTTTTGGAACATAATAGATTTTTACTAGCTTTTATCCGCGGCATCGCTCGCATTTAAGTCATTAAATAAGTATCAGAGATCATTTCAATAGACATGAATCAATATGATTCCAAATAGCTAAAACTATAGTCAGTTGGAAACTATAGTAAAAAATATATTATTTTTTTAAATAAAAAGTATCCTACGTTACTTCTAGTATCTCCAAAAATATGTGTACAAAGTTTCATGATGATTTGTTAAGTAGTTGTTGCGTAAAAACGTAACAAACAAACTCACATTCACATTTATATAATAGGGACTATTAATAAAATTTGACTATAGTCGTTAGTAATTTTAACGCTTTGTACAATATTTTAGCTGCCTGTTAGCTGCTTAGATAGGGGAATAAAGCGCAATCGTCGGTTTTAACATGATTTATTTTGTTAGGTATACGAAATGTCTAGTAGATGGATCCCACACTAGGCCTGACTTGTCATGTGGACAAAGTAATAATTTGGTTAGTCAAATATACACTAGATTAAATACACTATTCCTAACAGAGAGAGTGGGGGGGGGGGGGATTCCTTTACTAAAAATTGACTACTGGAAAATTAGAAAAATATTGCAACTTACAACCCTGCAAAAAATTTACAGCTTGCCGAGTGTGTAGGTGTGAGGTACCACCCCTAGTCTGGGGCGTCGAGATGTGTTACTTTGTGTAAGGTCCTTTGCACACCCCACAGTATTCAAACCCATCACACTTTCAGGAATGTATCTGCTGAAACAACAGAATGGTTGCATAGATTAGCTTACTGAAAGATATGACATTTCATTTAACAAAAAAATTAATCAATTCCTAATTAATCAAAGTATGAACATATGTTTTTTTTTAAATTTATATAGTCAAAGATATCATAGTAAAAAGCAATAGTACCCCCCGCTATGCTGTCTTTAAAAGACAAATATACAAGTTGAGTGCAAATAACCATCTGCATCTTTAATAATTTTATTCTATGATAAAAAAAGGGAGTTAAGGAGGAAGGAACTTATATGGGATGTTATTCAGCTTGTTCCAGTAGTTAAGTTTAATTAATGTATGGTATAATCTGTCTGTGGGAAGTGGTTATATGTATGTAATGCTCCTGGAAGCTCCTCAAGTCCTTTATATTGTATACTGAACCCAAACTCGGGACTTTCACGTAACAAGTTAACGAACCAACCGCTACGCCACAGAAATCATCTATGACCTTAATATCTAGATTATAATATAATATAATATTAATAAATTAACAAAAGACAGTCAACAAACAAAAGATGAAAAAATTGAGAAAAATTCGTAGTGTAATTTAAAGAGTCAAAGTTTGACAGTTGAGAGTTGACAGTTTGTTTCTTAAATTGTCAAAACAGCGGCCAAGATATCGTTTCAATCACACGCTGTAAATTACGTATCTTTCAACCGCTAAAAACATTATTTCTCTAAAATCTTGTTCACGTTATATTAAGCAATAAAAAAATGCCTAAAATTAAATTTATTGTTTCACTTGTAATCTATAATACTTATAAACTATTATATATAATTGCGTATTCTAAATTCAAATCAATTTAAAAGTTTAAATACCGCAAAATACGCATAATAACTTTGCTTAAAGAAAACGTAACAATTTAATATGAAAACCAAACAATCTCACTTCTCACATATGAAGTGATAATTTGCATAAAAATGGCATTAGTTCCACGCTTCATGTGAATCGGATATCCGCACATAATTCGTTATACATTGCTCTTATACCTATGATTTTTAAGCTCAATTTAAAACAAATGTGTAGCTATATGTGTGTGTATACAGAGATCTCACGCGAACGCAATTTGTCCATACAATCTCATTTGGGTTGTATGACTGTTGTATGAAGTTTGTAGGTACTTTGTTTTTAATAAATTTATCATATAATAATGTGAGCGGTCAATTGACGGTCTCTATGACGCAGTGATTAGCTATTAAACAGAATTCCCGGAATTAATTTTGGATTGAATTGAAAAAGTAGGTATTTATTTCGGATTTGGATGTTATATGTTTGTGTTGGTCTATATACTACGTAGTACCTATACTCCGTGTATCCTAGTTTAAAGTTTTTTGTTTTTACTTTAGTTATATATATCCTTCTTTTATAGTACTTACACAGAAAAACATGACTATCACTTGTATATCAGTAAAAATATGTTATAATATATGTACTATAAGATCATGGGTCTCGGGGTAGTGTTAAAATGTCGCCCAATTAAGTTTGATGTATCCATGACAACAGCGTGAAGTAGCCGTATAAAAATTATTTTTCTTCATATATTTAGTAGTTCTACGTATCCCATTTGGCAATGACTTACGTACGTGTGAGGTAGGTGTGTGGTCGTGGATTCACATTGTTCGTGCCGCTATTTGAGCGATGGACCAGTAACTTTCATCGCTACGGTCAAGGGGCCGACAGTTAACATGCGAGTACCAACACATAAAGGCCTTCACACACTACAAGATAAAAATATTTGCTATTGATAATATAAGCTATTATTACAATTAGTTTTATATAAATGTTTATATATAGTTTTCTTTTACCAGCCTTTTGAAATGTGGGAGGTTCCCGTGCCCCACCTAGGTATATGTCAAAACAAATGACAATCTCTGTTCCATTCCAAGTTTGATTTTTGATTGAAGCAAATATTTATTTTATATAAAATACTTTTACTACAAACTATAATAATGTATTTTTACGATAAACAATTGAGGTGTTGTTTATATCAAGATATAATAGTAGCCGCGTAGCTTACACTGGAATATGGCCTTTAAACTCCACTATAACTAGCGAGTCTAGTTCAACGTTTCTTGTAATTAAACTCTGGCCGCAATGAATCGTGTCATAATAATTTTAAGTTTTATAGTTTCGATTCTTACATGTGGTTACTAGCCGTTTGTCGTAAAGCCGCGTCTTCTGCGAGTGTTTTTTCGAAACATTAGACAAAAACATCGAAATATTCGGGCGTGGCCACACACATTTTTGTATTCGTACACAATGTTGTTGTTGTTGACGGAAAGCAAAAACATTGTGTACGGCCACGCCCCAATGTTTCAATGTTTTTGTGTAATGTTTCGAAAAAACACTCGCAGGAGACGCGGCTTAAGAGGTGACTATAGGTGTGACAGATTTATGTTACCTATAATATTTACAATATTTAATTTCTTATTAGAGTAATTATAATAAAAAAATGGTGAGCAGAAGTGTTATTACTTTAAAAGTAACATCTGAAAGGTCTCTACGTATGACAAGATGTGTCCTTGGTCTCCTTTCTTCTCAAGCCGGCATAGCGAAGGCGACTAGCAATCTCATGTTACATGTTATTGAAGTTTATTATTAACATTACGTTAATTACTTTATTGTCTACCCTATTTTACCATATAAAGAGCATGTTATATTGATGTTTTCTTAGTACACCTGTCAGTGGTTTTTGTTCTTAGAGGTTTTTTGTTTAAATTAGTTACACTTCAATACCTTCAAGCATTTGTACAATGAATACATGTTCTAATTGGTCGCGATTTATGAATATAATTTCTTACATATTGAATTTAAAGTTAATAATTAATTAAATGCAATAAGACTGTATAAAATCATTTACAACTGACAGATTGTTGGAGTAACGCCAGCGACACCTAGCGGTCGTCCAAAGAAACATGTGAATAAATCGTGAGACAGTTTTACTAGAAAATTTAATTACTGATCCCATATAGGGTTCCAATAGCAATAATAATAATACTTATTAGAAAATCGCAATTTTACAGGAGAGCGATTTAAAGTAGTTATTATGCATAGTTTGTTTGTGTAGATTCATCGTTGTAATATAACAATAATAATAATAATAAATTAGGGGTGTGCGAATATTCGAATATTCGAATTATTCGAGCAATTCGAATATTCCAAATTATTTGAATAGTCCAAATAATTTAGATTCTTTATAATTAATAGAATACCTACTTACATTTTCAAAATAGAAAACTTTGTTTAATAGAGACAATGGTTTCGAAAATATTATTATAATTTGAAAATAAACAATTAATACATCAATTATTTTGTTTTATAATAAGATATTTTTTTTATGTAAAAATATCAAATAACACACAGTTTCTGGTGATAGCGAATTTACTAATTATTTGAACTATCCGAATAATTTGGAATATTCGATTCGATGTGACCACTATTCGCACACCTCTATAATAAATCCTTCATTGCTATGATACTAATACAATTTAATTTAAGAAATAAGAAACAAATTTAGGGCCATTGGCGATCTTACCACTAAAAGTAATTTCTTCCAGATAACCAATTGTCATAGGAGAAACAGTGTTAGTATCGGTCAATGCAATTTAGGAATATTTATAATCAAGATATATTGAGTATCTTGGAAACCTTTGAAAAATTATAGTTCATAGGTGATATTATTGTATCATTATTAATATATAGTATAAAACTAATTGTGTACATATATATATTATATTATATAATATTTTTTTAAAATAAAAAGCATCCCATGCAGAGGCGGCTCGTCCTAAAGAGCGCTGGTGCAGTACACTCCCACGAAAATTACAGAACTTATATTACAGCGGCGTAGATATAGGTAATATAATATACTATTGTATAGGCATAGTAGAATAGAATGAATGTAATGTAAGGATAGTATGTATTATGAAGAAATATAGATTACTTCTGTAATTTTCGTGGGAGTGCACTGCACCAGCGCTCTTTAGGACGAGCCGCCTCTGATCCCATGTTACTTCTAGTACCTCCAAAAATATGTGTACAAAGTTTCATGATGATCGGTTAAGTAACTAGTTGTTGCGTGAAAATGTAACAAACAAACTCACATTCACATTTATAATATTAGTAGGTTCATATATGTGTACATATATTCAGTAAAAACAAGCCTGTTAGGGAAAAAACTCTAGAAAATAATATAATGGTTTTCTAGCAAGCACTTTGGTATCCGCCAATCCATTACACGGACTCTATTGTAAACCTGCACGTTGGTGATTTAGTGGACACGTCTGTAATAATAGCTGGGAGTGATGTGCGGTTAGTACTGCTTACACTTCGAAATTAGTCCCATGGGTCATATAGGAAAAACGCTTTGTTTAAACCTCCTATGACAATGTTCTTCTTTTTAACCCTTCGTCGGGCGCCCCTCAAAAACTCCTTAGATCAGGCGCGGTGTGCTTGACGGACTCAACTGAGATTGAAATTGAAATTGATGATTATTTTTTTTCTAATGAAAATTGAATCAATCGTTTTTTTGGAATGTTTAGAAATAAATTTTATTCAAAAGTTATAGAAAAATAATTCAAAACTAAAAGAGTTCATAGAACCTATAATTGCTGTGCCTGTGAGATCGGCCGCGCCCGACGCGTCGGAGGGTTAAATACAAATGTAATTTAACGTCATTCATGTCAGTTCAACAGGACAAATAGGAATGTAGTGTTATCCTATCATTCCCACCAAAGGAACAGATTGTAGGCGGTAAACAAAATAATACTTAGGAGTGATGTAGCTATCCCAAGACCCGGCCTTTTAGATTCATTTTCTGGACGCTGTATATGAACTAATAGTTGTAAAAGATATTTTATTGCAAAATCTTCTTTTGTTTAATTATAATACAGTTACAACTTTTCTGTTTATTACTTTTTTATTATTATTATTTAAATAAATAAACGTGTAACAAAATTATTATGAATGTTAAATGTTAACAAACCGCTCGATGTATGTAAAGTTAAATCAGAGCCATATACTTTTACAATGCGTACGCGCACCCCACAATTGAAATTAATTCATGCAATGTTGTTGCAGGTAATCGCTTCCGAGGTAAGTGTTTATGAAGTGCGGAGATGTATAAATGAATAAGGTAATAAATTAATTATGAGCGGGTATGGACGATTCTTTATATATTATTATTTCTAAGTGACATTTGGCCAAAAAATAACCAATAAACAACCCTCGAAACGCATGCTTATGTCAAAATTTGAGCAAAATATATCAAACTTGCGCAATTTGTAACCAAACTATTGTGTTGCTGTTAATTAGAGTAATTGAAAATAATAACTTACCACATCCAAGTTATTTCCTGCTATGCATACCACTGCAACTGCATTACGCGATGCAACCAAGATGCAAACATGCCGCCCACTAACTACACTCACGTACAAAGATTACTGCAAGCGAGTGCGTCTTCAACGCCGCGCTGTCTAAATTGGTATTAGAACTGATTTACCCTAAATTTGCGTCCCCATCGTGCCAATGCGTCCCAATTCACATAAAGATCAATAAACTTTACATATCGCTTTAAACTAAATTCAATATTTTGGTTCGGCATAAAAGACAATATCAAAATTCAACAATTTCAATGAATAAACTAAATTTCATTTACTGTTTCGAATCATTGAGGTATTCGTCAATAGAATAAAAGCATTTTAAAATCAAATATGTTTTTAATTTATTTTTAAATTGTATTAGTATTTCATCACATTTAATTTAATTTAATATATTTGTATATAAAATAATAAGAACAGTAATACCAGATTATTGGGACGAAATTCAAATGAGTTTGTTAAATGGGTCGGACTGACAATTTTTCCACATAAGTACCGGCTTACATAATTACTATTTATTCATGCGGTTTGCTTAGATAATCCTGTTTTAACCGTTGCACATACGATAACTCCTTCTTAGTTGTTATTTTAGGATTACTAAGGTCAATGACCTTTGTTATTTTGCGACATTAATGTTATTGAAAGAATGGTCATTTGTATTACATTAAAGAATTTGTTAATTAACTTTATAGGGATTATAATTAACTTGATACAAGTATTTGTAGTTATATCGAATTGTTCATTCCACTTTTCTTCCATATTTCTATTCCAGACTAACTATGGTTTTACAAGCGGAGTTTCATTCTAAGCGGAATATGTTTAAACTCACGTGTATGTGTATATGAATTAGAAAACACTGCCTATATCTACAATCTATTTTTACTTTAAAAAAAGCATTCGCTTTCATTAGAAAGAAAACTAAGAAAGTTGTCAACACGAACCGAGTCAATAATCATTCGTGCAATGAAGATGACTTCGTACAATTGAAAGTTAAGGTCACGGGAAAAATGTCATTATCAACAGGCGACTTAAGCTCCGGTCTTATATCAATGTCATGAAGATCGCGTGCCGTCGTGACCCTCATTCCTTCTATTCAAGTAATTCGAACAAAGGCTTAATTGATAAATAGCTTTTGTCAACCACGCTGGGCTATCACGATCTATTGAATTGTTCTCTGTATCCGCAACTTGTTTTACTAGAGGTTAATGATTATAATTAATTAGGTATGGATTATTTTTTCAATTTTTAATACGTATATTAATTTAAGATGCTTAATTAAAGCTAAGCAAGAATTACTAACATTATATTGTACAGACTTATGATTGGCGAGTTAATTGTGGTTTCTTCTCGTTATATGTCTTTCCGAAATCTGCGCAAGAGCCTTGGTTAACTGTAATGACGTCGTATATTGCTTTGGAAATATCAACTGGTATCGGGAGTAAGATATTCCGCTTCAACAAATCAAACAATCCAGCTAATACTATGTATTCAAATTGAAAACCTACTCAATGGTACGCAAATACCAACTATCAATATCCATTAGACGTAATTTTATAGACTTTCATTTAAAAAAAAAAGAAAAACAAAACAAACAACAATGACTGCAACGCTTTCAAAGCGGATTAAAATACTTAATCCAAGATACCTACGATAGTAAACCGCAGAAACTCTTTTAAATTACTAGGCGTTCCGGGTTTATATTTTCACACTAGTTATTTTTCTAGTACAAAATAATATGTACTCTGTTGATTGATATGGTAAAATAAACAATAGGTTTGCGCGAGGAATTTTCCTAGATGTAGGAAAATTTTCTTTTTATCACAAAATAAATACAACGATTAGAAAAAAAAAACTATTTTTCTTTTACGAAACATAGAGTATAGAACACAGCAGGGGTGGCCAATCTGCGGCTCTTTGAAGGATTATTTGTGGCTTTTGATAAATGTACCCGAGTTCCCTTTTCATTTTTGTGCTATTATATTTTTTAAAAATATTATCGTTCCGTATGTGTTTCAAAATGTCTTTTAAATTACTGGCAACAAATATGAAAGACTAAGTGCAACGTTTTTTAATACCTTTCAAATACGTATTTAATTACGGCTCACGCAAATTTCAAATTTTGAAAAATGACTCGGAATATAAAGGAACTTGGCTACTCCTGGTATATAGTGTCTCTGTATAACAAAAACTGTTACAATTTTTATTAGTATACTGTTCTAGGGACGGCTTACTGTAGTAGCTATTAGACATACGTGTATATATATATATATATATATATATATTATTAGATAGATCAGCGGTTCTCAAACTTTTTTGGCAAATGAAAAAGCCTTAATATAATTATAAAAAACTGATTTATATGTATTTATGAATAATCATATTGCAATGTAATATTACGTAATATTTAGTTGGAATATTTAGATGTAACCTTATAATCTCCCTTTGGTAGGTATTTTTTGCAGTATTTTAGCCCCAGGGTTCCGCGGAACACACTTTGAGAATGGCTGAGATAGATAAATATAACTCAATATGATGAATTAGTAAATTGGTAAACAGAGTCATATAAATTAGCATTAAATAGGCCTAATAGTCGTAACAATAAAAATAATAAAAAACAAGGTTATTTTTCATCATTTTATTATAACATTTGCTTACAACGATAAACAAATAAGCGATAAAAATGCTGAACATTAAATCTACAATTTGTTTTATCTATTTTACGTTTATATAAGAGAATCGTATGACTTAATTAATTTAATTACTAAACTAAGTTAATTTACCAGGTAATTATTAACACTAGAACTACTAACCGGTCAATATGACCGGTTTCAAAAATTCTCCACAAAACTTTTATATACAACCCTACTCGTTATTTTTTGTAAACGATTCTATTATTTACAATTCTACAATCAATTTATTGAATTATATTTAATACTTTGCACGCACAAGTCATCCGGTCATTTTGACCGGTTGGTAAAAATAGGTCATATTGACCGGCTCGTTAGTGTTAATGAAACTAGTACGCAAGGTATATTATGTTTTTCAGCATAAAATTACTGTGATGGTCATTAAGCATACACTGATCTCATGTATTTGTCAATCTTCTCTCATAGTTGCTTGTATGTTTCATAGTAAGTCAACAACAATATGTACCATTAGCAAAATATACGCAATATTTTAGAAAACAATCGCTTAAACTTTCGGGAGCGTAAGACACGCCCTCTTTTATTTTCAACCAATTAAGTTTGTAAATATATAAGTTAAGTATATTACTATTGGTTGATGTATAAAAAATTAGAAGTAAAAATAGTTCTTTATGGTGATACAGCTAACCTTTTCTTGATTGTACATACGAACAATTGTGTATTATTATTATTATTAAAATATTATATATTTACATACTAATAGAAGTACATTCTAACTATAAAAGGTTATTTTATATTTTTATGTACCATACGTTTATTTAAAACTTTATTATAATAGGTGAACTTCGTCGCTAGGTATTGTCTTCCATTTAACCAACAATAGAGAGGTTGCTTTTTGAAATAAAATAATTTTAAAAAAGATGCATAATTTTTTTGTATGTAAAGTTAAAATTGTGAAAATATCGGTTTCTTTATATTCATTACCTGCGTACGTTCGTTATCATCGAATTTTACGTTACGTTAAAACTACAACAAAGTCTAAATTTAAGTCGTGATAAAATTCCTTCATGGATTATAAGATTATCAACTTCATTAACACAATTTAATCTTGTTTTATAAGTGAATCCGGAAAACAATAATTGTGACGTAAGCGGGGTTTTTTTACGTTCTTGCAATAAATAAATATTTTAGTCTATTTCTCTGAATCTCAATAGTCAATACCCATGTCTATACTTAATATTATAAAGAGGAAAAATTTGTATTTTTGTGTGTTTGTAACGGACTGGCTTAAAAACTACTGGACCGATTTCAAAAATTCTTTCACCATTTGAATGCTATTATCACTGATCAATATAGGCTATATAAATTACAGGAAAAAAAATAAGGATCCTTACTAAAACTACAATAATGTAGCCTAAGGTTGTTTTCAAAATTGCCATAAAAGGAAATATGAAACATCATAGTACTTCATATCTTCATTACTATGCGAACGAAGTCGGGGGCAACAGCTAGTTAGTTATAATTCATTAAAAATGTTAGTCACACGTGTATTCGAACTTAGGGCAGGTCATTCGACCCTATGAGGCAGCCCTGATAAAACGAAATTGCCGCCAAATAGCTACTTCCTGTAGGCAGATTGCCTCGTTTCCCCATATCCTGTTAGCAATCCAATTTCAAACTGATTCAATTTTACTTTAAATATGGATTTTGTTAAGTTGGCTACATTTCAATTTCATATAATATTTATGTATTTTATTTATATTTATGTTTCATAGATCTAATTTGCATCACCTACTATATACATTGTTTCTACTATGACAATGACAATAGAAGCGGTCATTTGACCAAAAGTAATTTCACACAAATAAGTGCAGTCATTTGATACATCGGTATTTCCTTAAGATTATAATTTACAATTATTAATGTAACTAGCTTTTACCCGCGGCTTCGCTCGCATTTAAGTCATTAAATAAGTATACGAGATCATTTCAATAGAAATGAATCAATATGATTCCAAACAGCTGAAACTATAGTTAGTTGGAAATACTAAAAAAATTTTTTTTAATTAAAAGTATCTTATGTTACTTCTAATACCTCCAAAAATAGATGTACAAAGTTTTATTATGATCGGTTAAGTAGTTGTTGCGTGAAAACTATGTAAAAAGTATATTTTATATAAGTCGAAGTCTTGAGGAAGTTCTTCGCCCGTGATCACCCAACGATGGTATCATACCAAACTAGTAATAATAGACGTTATTATCTTGGAATTGGATAGTTCCTGACCTTGCACGATGCTGAGATGCGATAATCGGCGAGCGGGTCTGTTTGTGGTCTTTTATAACGGCATCGAGGCAAAGATTGTTAGAAAAAAATTAAATAGATATCCCCATTGTTCGTACTTATTTTGTCTGGTGCATCTGTGAGGAATGTTTTAGTGTTTTAATTTGAATAAATAATTTAAAATATCTATACTGTTTTAACTTGAGACCATCCCGTGACAGATTGAAATAAACGCGCTAACTATCCCGCTACAAGGACCTAATGTCCGACCTTGCAAAAGCATTTTAGAACTTTAAAAAAATAATAAAACACTTAGCTATAACATAACGTTTTATTTATTAGCTCGAAATTTATAGTTAATTGTTATTTATTCTTTACCAAAAGCAAATTTAAATGTAGGTATAACAGTACCCGAGTGTCGTGTCCGACGATGTGATAAGCAGACATCGAGATGTAAACACTCGAGGTACTTAGACGTAGATTTATTGCGTTCCCTTTGATATATACTAGACTTTAACTATTACACGCCCTAAGTATACTAAAGTTGAGTTAAGAAACCTTAAGTATACAGTAATACCACGCTTTACGCGACCCCGTTATGCGCGGTTTCACTATAACGCGAAATTCAAATTTATTATTAAATTACGCGAAAGAGTGCGTATAAACATAATGTAGTCATCAACTTCTCTATGGTCGCGGGAATTTATCCCTCGCGTAAAGCGGGGCATTACTGTATAGGTCTAAAAAATACTATTTCTAATTGCAGAGATTGCAGGCGTGAACTAAATATGACGTCATAAAACAAGTGACAAATGTAGTGATGTCCGCTAAACTAGTGAAGTTTTAAATATCATTGTTGTATCGATATTTTTTCATCAACAAATCGATAGGTAAATAAAAATAAATTGCATTATAACCACGTACTAATATTTTGTACTTATGACTTTTTTCTTCTTATTCAATTTAATAATTTCTTTCTTACTCCCTTTCTGATTAAAACGTGTCATATAATGACATTTATAATGTATAAAACTGTCAGATTTACGTATGTATCTCAGAAGACGTAAAAGTCAACTGAAAGTCGTATATCGCTTGTTTTTGAAAGTCGCTCTGTCATTGTGTGGATTTTAAAAAATTAAGCAATAAAACGGCAATCAATTTTCAGTATATTGGCAACAATTAATTAACTTCAAAAGACCTAAATATCTAGACTAAAACCTAGTTATATATTAGCTAACTTATTACAATAAAAATCTAAGTAATCTTCCAGTTCCCACGACATAAGTTGCGAATGGGGTACATTATACCATTTATAATTCACACGGTTGGGAAAACTCTTCAGCGAATTAGAACTCAGTTTAAACAAAGTGTCAACTAAACTAAAACTTAATTTAGTGGTATTTAGTGGTTTCTTTAATTACACCAATATTTCAACATTTTTAGTTTCCTAAAGTTCTTTTTTTTTCACAAATTTATTTGAACACATGGATTTAAATATATAAATAAAAAAATAATAATGTACTAATTTTAGGATATTGAATAATTTCTGAACGAAAACACTTTAATATGCATTTTTTAATATTTTAAATATCTTTTGAAATTATAACGTTTTGTTTTTTGACATGAGGGTTTACGTGTGAATGGTCTATAATGAATTGCCGATTAATATAACTAATATTAAAAATATTATTAGGTTTAAATATGAATTGAAAAAGCATATAATGGGTTTGAGTGGCTTGTGATGGTGTTGTCAATATTCTAGTATAATAAGATATAGTCTATGTACGTTATGTTTATTTATAATTTTTAATGTCAATTACTTGAATTTATGTAATTCTTTTTGAAGAAATAAATGTCTTAAACCCTAATTAAAATGTTATAAATTCTTATTGGACTGCTCGACATTGACATAATTGTCTTTAATATATATCTGAAGCCATTAATAGAAAAGAGAAGAACTTTTGTACTAAGATATTATTTCATCATACGAGTATAAGTAATGTAAGAGAGGCATGTGCTAACTTATATTCAATAAAGAACTCAGTCATTGCCCACACGCATTGTCTCGCCTACCTAAGAACACGTCAATCATTTCACCAAATATTTGCTCTCGCGTAGAAGCGGCGAAAGTGCCAATGAAAGGTAAAGATTGGCCACTTAAAAATTTTACGGGGATTTTTAATAGTTTTGGTTTTGGATTACAAATAAATAAAGAAAGAAATTACTGAGAACTGTAATTTTAAAACTTTTGTTAGAGATTTCACGTATACAGTATACCTGTAGATAAGCAATGTATGCGGTCGAGTTCCACACATATTTGCGCGGCGACCAATCGTACGGTCGATTTGGTGTCAGTGCGTTTCGTTCACTCGCTCGGTCCGACAGTCAACAGTTCGCTCTGATAAGCCGTCTGGGTGTGATGTGTCGCTATTTGTCGTATTTTTAAACCAATTTTACCGCGAAATTGTGTTATAAAAATTATTATTTAACTATAAATTGAAAATAATATTTAGTGTGACGTTTTTATTATAGTGTTTGTGTGTGAATTTATAGTGAATTCTTAATTTGTGTGGTGTTTAAAACTTGTTTCTTTTTTCTCCTTTATTGGATTTTTCTCTGTACCGGATTTCTTGTGGTGAGTACCAAAAAATTAATGACTAAAAACGTCATACGTCTTCATAGTAAATACGAGTTTCTGTTCACTGCCATATAAAGGGAAGACGCGGTTGTAGTTAACCGGCCGTCGGGTTCAAAGAGATATTTATTAGATTTTAAATCAATTGCATTTTTAATCAAGATGCCGATTGCTGCTTTGATTAATATTCTGTATTTGATTAAATTCTAAGAAATGTACACTTAAAAGATTCGATTTTTTTGATACTCCAATTTAGGATGTACCTGCCTACCACGTGGGCGTGGGAATCTTCGTGTTCGTAGTTATCTTTTTTGTTACAAAAAAATGTGAATAACTGTATGTATTTTGACTAAACAATTAGTGAAAACAGTCCGTGTTTTAACAATGGGTTAAGAGTAGCCGTGATTCGGACCTCGTGATTGAAATACCGGTTCGATCTTTGTTCCAGATCGGTATATTGGTGTATTTATTTATATTATCTTCGTTTATGACACACTCTGGGAATCCTTCGCTTCCGTGAATGATTGACTACGGCGTTCTGTGGATCTTTATCTCAAATCTGGAATGCGCTTACGCATAAAATACTATTAACCTAATGGAATATTTATAAGTCATTATATCATTATAATTATTACGTAACATGATTATCAAATTATTACGATAAATTTGCGAGATTCGAGCTCTTATGATAATTAGGTTAGGATGTAGATAGGTGCTAGGTAATATGAATTTTAGCACTGATTAATCCTTTAGCTAAGGATACCTCAAAAATTAATGAACGTATTATGATCTTGTTTCATTTTAAATAGATACAATAATACAGTTCTATGCGGTATCCATAATGTATCTAAGATTGCGGTTTATACCTATTGACAAATTTAGACGCAGATAAATTTGTATTATATATCTTAAAAGCAATTAGCTAAAAAATGAAATTAGCATTTTGTTAGTCTGTTATGCATTCCCTATCAAAATAAATAGGTATATAAAAATGCAGGTATTCGTTTCGAGTATATACACTGTTTGAAGTTAGGAGTTGTGTATATTCATTTGTTTAATACCTAAAACAGGTGCCTGCATATGTGGACTGACCAAACATATGCATACAAAAATTTGGTATTATTTTTATTGCAAATTGATAAAAAAAAGACATTACATCTACAAAATTGTAATGATAACGGATGTGGGGTTTTATTGGCATGTGAACTTTTCTTTTAAACAAAAACAATTGAATTTTTATTTAACATGTCATTTGTTTTCTCTGTTTTTTTAACGTATACATGCGTGTTCTAAAATTAAAAGATTCAAACGATAATAAAACATAATAAAATCTTAAACATGAAACCATTGCAAAAGAATTCCTAAATATATATTATAATAGAATAAAACAACTAACCATACACGCCTACTATTATTAAATAACATTACTGAAAGCCGAAAGGTAATAAGTACATGCTCACCTTATGACCTCTCGCGAACGATCATTCTTTTTAACCACACTTCTAGCTACAACATTCACTTTAATCCCAATTTAAGTAAGGTGGTTTTTTTAGTTTGTATAAACTCTTAAGTGGTGTCATACATTGAAAGTTAAGCAACGGTTCTAAATCTAATCATACAGCAGGACTGTGGTATGAGTGGCAGCCTCTGTTGCTCAATGAAATTAAACCGCAAGATGGCAGATAAAATAAGAAGTAGTTAGTTAGTAGTCCTTGAATTGAAGTAAGAATTTGAATAAGTTATTTGAAAATGTATTAGTTCTATAAACATAGTCGAAATTAATATTTTAGTAATCGTTATTTAGTTGAAATAGCTTCAAAATATAATTCTCCAGCACATGACAAAAGAAAATTAACATTTTTCAATTGTTTCTGAGATACTCAATACAATAACGAAGAATCTACACAAACTAAAATTGCTCTCCTGTTAAATTGCGATGGCTAACAAAAACAATTGAAGGTGCTGCAATTGACAATCAACGAATGTCAACGGCATAACAATTGACAATTTCAAGGGATTATTTGAATTTGGAGCTATTCATAAAGACAGACAAATTATTATATGTACTGCGTTTATGGACTTTCAGTAATAGTGCGTAATTCATGTTAATAATATTATTGACAATAATATTATCGTCAATAATATTATTGGATATAATTGACAAATACTTTAATTAATAATTCCGCAATTGTTTCATATAAAGTAAATGTTTCGTTGGCATCCTAGTGCTAAGAAAGAAAGTCAGTTTTATATGTTTATATATGCTTTTATATGTGTAACTTATATGTATATGTGTGTGTGTGTTGGTAAATCAAGTGAAAATAAACTAGTAACGCTATTACAGTGAAGAGCACACTAGTCTTTGATGAATATCAAAAGTCAACTATTATATTTGACATTCACTTTGCTTCGTCTATATAATTTTGCCGCCGTTTTTCTGCTTCATAGAATATGCTAGACGGAGATATATAATTAATTTAATGTTTAAATAGAAAGTTTAAAGTATCCTTACAATGTATATAGATATTTTTGATTGAAGTAAGGGATAAAATAATGGCTAGGAATATCCACTGTCTAGACTCTCATTATCAGTGGGCTTATCACGAATTTAGTCTGGCTTTCGAATCGAGTTATCACAAGTAAAACGGATCCGTTAGCAATCGGGATCATGAATTTTTACTAACGACTAATGAGCACCAGCAATCTATCAAATGAACGAAAGATCGAGACGTTCGAAAATTAACAAAAAGTATCTAAAATATTGTAGTTCCAAATCCGCACGCGGTGGCGCTGCTCAAATTTCCATACAAATCGCTTGAAGCGAACTCGGCTCGAAAACCAGACTAAAATTCGTGATAAGCCCACAGAGCACTTTATTTATGGTTAATGTTATCTAATAAAACAATTGCTTATAATTGCAAAGTTAAAAACAAAAGAAAGAGTTGTCTATGTAAAAATGGATAATAAACTAAAAAAAATGGGTATTAACTAAAAGAAATAAATAAATTTCAATTAACAAAATTATATTTGTAAAAAACTAACCCTGTAAATTATTTATACTATTTCAGGATTGGAGATTTTTAATAACCTCCCAAAGATACAATACTTCTTTATTTTTATTGACATTCTTTACCATATTTATGTTTAATTTTTTTATTTATTTATTTTTAGTAATTGGGCTCCAATAGAGCGCTTTTACTCGTTAATACAAATGTAATTTATTAATTATGAATTTGATTTAGCTACTCTATACTGGCATTGTCTACTTACATACGTTTCAAAGACCTATTTATTTGCAATATATTTATAGTTAAGTGTAGTCAAAGAATTGTCTATAATTAACTTTTTTCTAAGGTTTTTTTATGTCGCGTAACAACTCCAAATAAATCGCGAAGTTCACGCGGAGTTCTATTAAAAATGTATTTCATAGAAAAAAAAGGCTTTATTGCGTCACAACTGCGATACAACAAGTAGTTGGTATAATAATTTTGTAACGTTTTCAAAATGTATTTATTAATAGTTCTCTCGAAGTATTTTTTTCCTATTTATCTTGTTATTTAATATAATAGTACAATAAGGTTAGCTAATATTACCTGTATAAGCATTTTAAGTGATACGAACTCAAACATAATAGTGGTATTGTAGAATAAACGGCCGCAACCACCATTTGTGCAAGACTTAACCCTTAATTGCATGATTTTTTTGTTTTGAATTAAAAAAGAAACGTATATTATAGAAAATTAGGTTAAAAAAAATATTAAAATAATACAGGTAATTATAAAGAATATTTACGCGGACACTCAGGTTTTTGAACAAGTTTCCGTGAAAATGAATGTAGACAATTGACAACAATATGCATTTAAGGGTTAAAACGACGGATTCTAATTAATCAAAATAAAGACAATAGTATATATACCGCGTAATTATTTTCAAATGAGCTAAAATTATAATAGTAATAATGGAAAAAAACTATGTAAGAAGTTATATTTTAAAAGTTATTCAAGTTTATATATGTACAGGTAGTCCTCGTTTTACGTTGTTTCGTTTACGGCAGTAAAAATATTGACACCGTTCCTGTGGGCTTATCACGAATTTTAGTCTGGCTTTCGAACCGAGTTCGTTTCGAGCGATTTGTATAGAAATTTGAGCAGCGCCACCGCGTGCGGATTTGGAACTACAATATTTTAGATACTTTTTGTTAATTTTCGAACGTCTCGATCTTTCGTTCATTTGATAGATTGCTGGTGCTCGTTAGTTGTTAGTAAAAATTCATGATCCCGATTGCTAACGGATCCGTTTTACTTGTGACAGCTCGATTCGAAAGCCAGACTAAATTCGTGATAAGCCCACTGGTTTTAACAGTTTAAGATTCGTTTTACGTCGATTCGTTTTGCCTGTATTTTTCGAACTGTCTGTATTTAAATCATGTAATGTTACGGAGTGCGTGCCTAGTTTAGGATCACAGTTTAGTTATAATGTAGTCTACATTTTTCTTTCAATTTCATTGATAGCTGTGATCTATTTTACACACAAATAAATAAATATGAGTGTGAAGATATCAGACACAGGTTGTTAGTACGTAATTTAGACATTGGTTGTACGCCTTGCCTATCTAATAAAGTTTTGTATTATAATACATTTATTAAAATATGTTTACTGTAGACGAAATAACCTAAAAGAGGCCCGTATGTACGCAATTGTGATTACTACAGCGTACATTTGAAGTGCAAGTAACACAGTTAGAAAGTACGTCCTACTAATCGACTTTGACACGTTATCGCTAACGCTTGTCGTCAATGTCATACGATATACCGAGATCCACTTACTTGTGTCTATTTATATTTACGCTTACGATGAGGGGTAAGCAGTCTTATTGAAGTAAAATCCTTCCCCCACCTACGATTTTCCTTTATCCTGCAGTTTGAAATCCTTCAAGCGTAGTCACGTTCATTTATGGGCTACTAGCTTTTACCCGCAGCTTCGCACGCATCTAATTCACTAAATAAGTATCAGAGGTCAATTCAATAGAAATGAATCAATATGATTCCAAACAACTGAAACTATAGTAAGATGGAAACTATAGTAAAATATATATTTTTTTAATAAAAAGTATCCTATGCAGAGGCGGCTCGTCCTAAAGAGCGCTGGTGCAGTGCACTCCCACGAAAATTACAGAAGTAATCTATATTTCTTCATAATACATACTATCCTTACATTACATTAATTCTATTCTACTATGCCTATACAATAGTATATTATATTACCTATATCTACGCCGCTGTAATATAAGTTCTGTAATTTTCGTGGGAGTGCACTGCACCAGCGCTCTTTAGGACGAGCCGCCTCTGATCCTGTGTTACTACTAGTACCTCCAAAAATATATGTACAATGTCTCATGATGATTAAGTAGTTGTTGCGTGGAAACGTAACAAACAAAACTCACATTCACATTTATAATATTAGTAGGGATATTCCTAACTTAACATCAGACATAGTGCGATCATATAACGCGCTGATTTTAAAAAAATATATACGATATATTGTAGGTGTTTATTTAAACAAGCCATAATACAGTGCAACCTTGATATAACGATACTGAACGTAATCAGAAATGATTCGTTACATCAAGTAATTTGTTACAATAAGTTTCGTTATACAGAGGTTAGGTTGGTCTACGATTCGTTTTATTTAACAAGGTTAAAAAAATATTAATCTCAGCTTTACGTAGGTACTAATCTGCTTTCCCTGTTATAGCGAACGATTTCGTTAAATAGAGGTAAATAATACTTTCTTTTTCTATTATGCAATAATAATAATAATAATAATTCTTTATTGCGCTTCAAAAAACATGGCACAATGGCGAGCTTAATGCCATTTGGCATTCTCTACCAGCTAACCATTAGGAGAAGAATGCGGTGAATGAGGCGCCAATATAATTAATAATAATAATAAAAAAGTACATATTAGCCATACACATAAATACATACAATATCGATATATACTTATATAAAATAAATTAGATAATTCATGCAATGATTGGAAATTCGTTATAAAAATAAATGTATTCGTAATGTAAAAGTATATTTTGCATTAGCTCTTACGGGCTCTCGAAAAATTCGTTAAATCGAGGAAATCTTTATATTGAGGGTAGTTACATTAAGATTACTCTATAATAAATAATAAAAATATGCTAAATTGTCATTACATTGATTAATTATCGATTTACATTTCAACTAACTTTTAATTGAATTTCAGTATAATTATTACTCACAAAAAACCGCAAGGTATTGAACAATTTTGTAATATATTTTTTATTAGAATATTAACATCAAGCGCTCTGTAAATGAATGATTCATCTCAGAAAATGTGCACAAATATAGTTAATCTAGGGCATAGATAACGCTAGATTAATTTTGAACAATAAATTTCTTCGTCCTCTTAGAATGGATTTTGATCAGTTCTAATAATAATAATAATAAATACTTTATTGCTTTAAAAACATAATAATAATAAATTCTGATATAAATTAACTCATAGGAAACAGATTTAGAGTAATTGGTGATCTTATTACTAAAAGTAATTTCTTCCAGATAACTAATTGTCATAGAAGAAGCTGTGAGTATTGGGTAATGCAATTTAGATAAATAAAATACATAAATATAAGTAAACTAAATACATAATGAATATACACATATATACAAATATTATTCAGAAGGAGAGAGATATAGTGATTTAAGTTTAAAGATAGAAAGAGATGATGCAGATTTAATAGATAAAGATAAATAGTTCTAGGTTTTAATTTTAATTTTACAATGTACTACGTATATATATGTATGTATATTTATAACATGTTCAATGTCCCATTGAAATACAGGTCAAGTGCCACACTAACGTATTAACACCTGTAGCAACACTACGCTTTCAAGAGTTCAACACTGAGCCTCTTCAACCATCTTCACAGCATCCAAACTCTTTCTTTATAGTAAATACATATACATAAAAACTAGAAGGCACCTTGTACACACGGCGATTTTCAAATGGATACAGTTTTTGTAGGTATATAAGCGATAGAAAGAGAAACGATCGCTTTGTTGTAAACTTCGAAAAATATATCTGCATCCGTTTCACACATGCCTCAACTTCGACACGATAAGAATATAGTTATCCCTTTCTTCCAGTCCAAAGTCCAATCTGTATCCATTTGAAGATTGTCAATTGTTCTATAAATATTAAGTTAAGAACAATATAGCCATGTACCTTCCAGACCAAACAAATATATTTTTAGAGAAAAGAGTACATTTTTGGGAACATTTATTTTGACCAGGAATTGAACCCGGGGCCTCTGCATAACAGACATTAACCACTACGTTCCTCTTGACCTAGGTCAGCGTTTCTTTTTTTTATATCAATTTCTAATATATTAATAAATAATTATGAATTAATAATACAGATAGAAATTTGCTTCGTTTATTTTGATATAAATATCTTAATTTAGTGAAAAGAGATTTATTTACACGAGAAAATAATTGCAATTATATATACAACGTTATTTCGTTCATTTAGAAGTCACAAGTTTCGGTTTTTTAATATCATTCATTCATATTGGATACAGTATTTTAAAAGACCAATGGCCAGTGACGTCGGGGCCAAAATTACAAGTTAGCATCGGCCACAAAATAACGGCACTACATACTTGAAGATCTTAAACTAGTTGAGATTGCAAAAGGTATTTGTCTTTCTGATAACAATCACGACGAGAAATGAGCACTTTTAATTGACTTTTTGTGCTATTGTTCCCAAAGATCAGATAAGTACGAATCGACTTTTCTTAATCCCTTTTTACAATTCAAAGTTTTGCTTTTAAATTCTAAGAATATTATCGGAAATAAAAAATACTATACGTTCCTTTTATTTCGAGTTTTTATTGACAACTTATTCTAAAAAACACTCAAATCCAAAAGTATTACAACACCTTTGCATATTTTCCTTATCACGCCGGCATATTTCATCTCCTACCTATACTTATTACTATGTAGTAGTAGTTACTGACAGCATAAATTAAATTCAGTATAAATAAATACATATATTAGCCCTTAAATATATAAGGATGACAATGCCCATATACAGCAGCTATTCTTCTACGTTACAGTAGATTTATTATATATTATTATAACATTAGTATGTAAGTGGACAATACCAGTATACAGCAGCTAAATCAAATTGTGATAATTTACATTTATATTTATTTTGACGAGTAAAAGCATTCTATTGGAATCCAAAGTGAATAAATAAATAAACAAGAAAAATGATTTCGCATACATTGTTATCTTATTAGTCGTAATTAGTTGGCTAATAAAAGTGATCTAGGACTTAAAAAATGCATTAATCACCATTTACCTAAGTTTATGGCGACGGTTTTCTGTTCAAACTGATAATGAAGTATTCTATGTGTAATAAAAATTAATCATTTATTTACGCTCATAGAGCAATTAATACAAAGATATGATTTTTTGTTTTTTTTCTTCTACGAAATAATTTTTAAAAATATATATTATATATATATAACTAGCTTTTACCCGCGGCTTCGCTCCCATTTAAGTCATTAAATAAGTATTAGAGGTCATTTCAATCGAAATGAATCAATATGATTCCAAACAGCTGAAACTATAGCCAGTTGGAAACTATAGTAAAAAATAAATTATTATTTTTAAATAAAAAGTATCCTATATTACTTCTAGTACCTCCAAAAAAAGTTTCATGATGATCAATTAAATAGTTGTTGCGTGAAAACGTAACAAACAAACTCACATTCACATTTATGATATTAGTAGGGATATATTCCAAATAGGACATTGTTTTAATTATTATTTACGCTATTATTATTACTTATTATTATTATTTAATTTACGCAGAATGGAATCCACATGAACGCGTTTCATGAAAAAGAGGTTTTTTTCAATTAACAAGTTATATCTGTGTGGTCAATGATTAACCATCGCAAGAACAAGATCTGAAAACTGTACTTGTTTGGGTTTAAGCTGACATTTGAAAAATAGCACGACCTTACTACATTAAACCAATCTCGTGCCTTCTTTACATGTTACTTTCAACTTGAACATCACGTACAAGCATGCGCTCGCTGCATTTATTTCTTAATTAATGAAATAATTTTTAATATGTTACTTAAAAAAAACTTTATAACAGTCTTGAAATTATAAATAGATAAATAATAAATAAACAAATCAAATTATTGAAACTAATTTAGTCTTTCAAGCGATTTACAAGTGTAAATGTGGCATATTAACAGCTTCCTTAATGTAATTTTGAATTATAGAGTAGGAGGCAAATAGAATAGAATTAAATAAATTAAAACGTCTATTCCATTCCAGTTTTACAAAGTTCATCTATTCTGTACACTAGTAACGACTTTTCGTTATGATTTAATAACATGGGATAAAAATATATATATTCAGTGGGCTTATCACGAATTTTAGTCTGGCTTTCGAACCGAGTTTGAGCAGCGCCACAGCGTGCGGATTTGGAACTACAATATTTAAGATACTTTTTGTTAATTTTCGAACGTCTCGATCTTTCGTTCATTTGATAGATTGCTGGTGCTCGTTAGTCGTTAGTAAAAATTCATGATCCCGATTGCTAACGGATCCGTTTCACTTGTGACAGCTCGATTCGAAAGCCAGACTAAATTCGTGATAAGCCCACTGAACGTCTTTTTGAATCTCTTTCTGACTAAAAATCTGGGATAATCCCACAATGGTTGTTTATTTTAGTTTTCTTTAAATATCTTGACCTAAACCTCTGATCTAATATTTCATAATTACTAAAAACTTATTACTATTGTATTTTTCAATATAAACCCGAGTGAAGAACACAACAAAATTAGATATACATTTAAAACTTGAACCTTATTCCGTGAGTAATAAGAGTGTTAAGTATAAATAGGAGTGTTGTTAAAAAAATTGCTGTTTCAAGGTTTATTCACACGAATACAATAGCACATAGATTTATAATTGTTCACTATTTTATCTTCATCTTGAAGGTGACCTTGAGATATATTAAATCTTATTTCACAATGGAATGTATAATCTGTACCTACGTGATTTACTTTTGACGTAAAATTCAATTTAATTTGTTCCGTGGTTTTAGTAGGTACATTATTACTGGTAGGTACCCGTAAAGTAAGCAATAAGTGAAGTAAGTGTTATGCGATCAGCTGTATATTGAATACTAGCGGCCCGTCCCGGGTTCGCATGGGTGGACATTTAACTATTTTTTAAAAATGTTGTATTTCAGAATCTACTGAGAAAAAGTTCTTTTTTTCATGAGTTAGAGAATTATATTTTGAAGCTATTTCAACAAAAATATTAGTTCCGATTATGTTAATGGGGCCCGGCGATAATCAGACAATACTTGCAAACAAGTCATCGACCTGTAACGTTCATTAAAAACATATTTTTGTAGACAACTTAACTAATCTATGACAATTAGCCTGAATGTTTTGTAAATGGGAAGTTTTCTTAATGATTTCTTTAACTATGATTTAATATATGTTGTAACCAACGACGTAAATAATCAATGTATTGATGAAAATCTGATTGAAAATCGCTGCGTGGTTTCTTAGACAAACGCAGACAGCTCGCTAGCAGTTGTTTTATATGACCCACTGATTGGACTATTACAATGTACTAATAAATTTATAATATGAAATAGATAGAAGTTATATACAGTGCAACCTTGTTATAGCGATACTGAAGGGAATCAAAAAACATTTCGTTACATCAAGTAATTTGTTACAATGAGGTTCGATATGCAGAGGTTAGGTTGGTCTACGATTCGCTTTAACAAGGTTTTAAAAAAATATTAATCTCAGTTTTACATAGGTACTAATCTGCTTTCCCTGTTATAGCGAACGATTTCGTTAAATAGTTAAATACTTTATTTTTATATTTTGCAAAGATTGGAAATTCATTATAAAAAGATTTTTAACAAATGTATTCGTAATGTAAAGGTATATTTTGCATTAACTCTTACGGGCAGTTCTAGGGGATTTCGAAAAATTCGTTAAATCGAGAAAAACGTTATATTGAGGGTCGTTACATTAAGGTTACTTTGTATTTCAAATGAATCAAACTCACTAACTATTATTACTAAAATTAGCAGTTGTTGTGTTGTGTATATGTAGGTACATGTTCATTATTTTAGTGTAATTTTTATAAACACCGAAACTGCCCATTTATTTTAAATTCGATAGCTGTAATCTTTATCTAGTTGCTAATAAAGATTACATTAAATAATTCATTCATGAAATAAAATTTCTATAATTTCAGTTTTATTATTTGATTATCTACCGTTTGGTGGTGTGATAAAAATTAAAATTACAATTGTGCCGCGTTGTGTTTCGCTTCCTATAATCTAAACACACGTCACGGTGAATTTTATAATATATTGTAAAATAATTGTGTAATAAAACTTTGGGAATGAACTTACTTACTTTTGTGCAGCGCCAAGACAAACCGACACTGGTTTTTGGCGTCAAGGCAACAGATTGTAATATTTATTTAAAAATATACGTTTTATTTATTATTTATTATTATTATAAAACAGATTCTTTGTAAATACAAAGTCCTAAAGCCAGTTTTATTTAACATTTCACTATAACAGCCTTAAGTATCCCTTACAGAATTTATTCATTCATTATGTCTATATACCGACACATAATTCTTTTATAATAAATACTAGTTTTTACCCGCGGCTTCGCTGGCATTTAAGTTATTAAATAAGTATCAGAGATCGTTTCAATAGAAATGAATCAATATGATTCCAAACAGCTGAAACTATAGTAAAAAATACATTATTTTTTAAATAAATATTACCCTATGTTACTTCTAGTACCTCCAAACATATGTGTACAAAGTTTCATGATGATCGGTTAAGTAGTTGTTGCGTGAAAACGTAACAAAAAAACTCAAATTCGCATTTATAATATTAGTAGGGATTGGGATTTAATAGTTTTAAAAACTACAATCATAATAAATAATAATGAACAACTGAAAACAAATGAAAAATAATTCCTTAGCGACGTAGTAGCTAAACCTTATCTAGCTCCAATGCACATATAAAAAACTATAAAAAGATAAATTTACGACGTCCGCATTACACCTGTGTGGGCCAAGTGTGAAGAAACTTTATGTACACACTTGAACAACTTATCTAAGAATATCTTCGTCGCTCCTTACGTAAGGTCGACGTGTTAGAAAGAGTGCACGCTATATTACAATGTATCGGGTGAATTTATTTAAGATTTTAGTTAGAAAATACGAAAGTAAGTTCCTTTGTGTAACTGAATTTATTTACGTTGTTTAATAAGTCGAAACAATGTGCTACTATTCTATATTATCATCTAATTAATTCTAATTTATAATAGAAAATAGGTAGGTACATGAAAATTTGAGTCGCTTTATCAAAAGTAAGCAACCGTCCCTTCATCAAGGTCTAAAAGTAAATTAATTATGTCCATCACAGTGCTAAATATAGAAACATTTAGTGTTGCCAACGTGGCCATTTTCTAATGTCATTTTAATGTAACCATTAACACTAGATTTACCAGCTTAAATATACCTATTTCTACCAAAACCAAAAAAGTATATAATTGTTACAAATATATATAAAATAATATAAAATTCATAAAACTAATTCTTCTCTTATAGATTAAAGAAGATTAGAAGAATTAAAGAAAATGTTAGATGCAGTAGGAATTTTAATTTGATCTTGCAAGACCAGTCATTTTGACTGGTCTGGTAAATCTAGTGTTAATAGTATTTTAAAATAAATAATACAGTTCTGAAGAAGCAGGTGCTTACGATAAGATTTGTAATTGAAATAGTTTTTAGATTATCTTATCTAAATAATTTAGTTATGTGCGCGATAATAAAAAAAAGGTTGATTTTGCCCTAAATTACGAGTGATAATATAATAATGATAAATTATAATGGTTAATAGGTTTCCAATTCGATTTTTTATTTAATTAACAAATGTTTATTAGATTTAATACATACATACATTCACTATGTACTTGAATACTTTTAAAAAAATTAAACAACGCATTAGATACTTATATATCCCTACTAATATTATAAATGCGAATATGAGTTTGTTTGTTACGTTTTCACGCAACAACTACTTAACCGATCATCATGAAACTTTGTACACATATTTTTAGAAGTACTAGAAGTAACATAGCTACTTTTTATTTTAAAAAATATATTATTACTATAGTTTCCAATTGGCTACAGTTTCAGCAGTTTGGAATTTTTCTACATTTATTTTTATTTTCGTCTATCATTTTTATATATGCAGTATAAAACTATTTGAATTTTTGAGGTTAAGAAACATTGTATGTAGTAATTTTTAAAATTGATAATCCCAGCCAAATTACAAAATATAGTTATCATATTGATTCATTTCTATTGAAATTATCTCTGATACTTATTTAATGACTTAAATGCGATCGAAGCCGCGGGTAAAAGCTAGTACAATAATAAGCGTGTGTTATACAAGAATAAATTAATAAATCACGTGGTCATTTTTGCGTCTTAATTTAAACAAATTTCTATTTATTTATTTAGCACCTCTTTTAATATTTTAAAATATGAATAGTGGATGAAAAATTTATGTATGAAGTCCTCCTTCAGTTTGATTCATTGCTGCATTGTAGTCATTTTCACATATATCACCCTTATATTCTTCAATAATGAACGAGCTATGTAATGCAAAAAATGCATCAATTCTGAGATTAGTGTGTTATTCAACCTCGAGATCTCTCTGAAATTTCGTTTGTTGCTAACAATTCTCAGAAACTATAATGTGTTTTATATTGTTGACAGATGTCGTAGCATAATGGAGTCGGAGTGCGGTGAAGGAGCAGCGGAAGGCTGGCTACTGGTCCGGGTGCATGTGCCCGAGCTCAACGTCCAGAAAAGCCTTCAGTTCCCGCGGGATCAGCTCGTATGGGATGTTAAGCAGCAATGTTTAGCTGCCTTGCCTAAGGTTAGTTACATTACCATTAATTCTTATTTTGTTTTTACTTCCTAAGAAATAAATATGAAATTCGGGTTAATCGGCTTACTTGCAGATGAGTCAAGTGTGATCCTTGTTTTTACATATTTTTGTTAATACAAGTCATATTGATGTTACGGTCAAATGACGGTCTTGTTTTTTCTTAAGTCTAAAATAATAAATACGAAATGCTTGAATAGGAACACAATTTAAAATCAAATATATTATTTAAAAGAATACAAGTACGTTTATATATGGTATACAGTGTATTATTGCTTCAACATCACGCTGACTAAAACCATATTAAAATGTTGTACACTTATAATTATATATAGATATAATTATATATATTTTTCGATTCAATAATAAAGTACAAATGTGCTAGTTTTCGCTAGACAGCACAATGCGATTCGTATAGATAGATAGATATAGGTACAATATATCAAATATATTAGACATTTTATGTACATATAATTCAAGTTACCAATACTAGATTGAACATATGACCACATTCCGCTTGGTTTTAAGCTAGAGCAATGTTTGCAGGCAGTAGTCGCCTTCGCTATGCCGGCTTGAGCTTACTTACTAGCTGAGCGAGCTGTGGTCGTATTGCAATCTTGCTAGTTATAATTTGGACGAATGTTCCAATACTATAATAATAATACTTTACTGCACAAAATAATACATATATAGAAGAACAGAAAAAAGACGGCCGACTAGCAGTGATATCTACCAGGCTACCACCTATAGTATGGTATAGTTTCCTAAGAATGAATGTACTATAAGTGTGTCAGTAATAATGAATGGAAACAAATTGAACATGTATTTTATTAATAGTATAAATAAAAAGCAATCAATAGCAAGAGATATTCCCACAGATCAGTTACGTTTAACTGTACCAACAATGTGAGCAGTAAGAAAAAAACATGATGCGGCATATTTGTAGCTCGAAACCAGTTTCATTGCACCGTTATGTGAAAATCATATCCTAAACTTATGTACATGGCACGTGTACTTCTCGTCTCGCCTACTATTTGCATTGAAATCGAACTGGATCGGTTTATTCTTGTGCAATGTTAAAACGAATTGTTATGTAAGATGTTTTTGTTACAATTGTTGACTACATAATGAAAGAAGTCAATCTAAATCTCAGAAATGTTCTTTTATTAATAATAGCCTCAGATATCTAATGAAGACAATTCTACTAATGTCGAATATTCTGTCAAGATCCCAATAAGAAATTATAAAATTTTAATACACGTCATGTCAAAAAACAATCACATCAAATAGTTATTAATTTCAAAAGCCACAACTCGACAAATTACTTGACAATCACTCTCTGATGTTTATAGATGACTAAAACAAGACATTGCCATTTAAAAATAAATATATACTAAAATTAAATCTTGTACAGAACAAGAATATACCTCTCAAGGGCTGTAGTATTCGATTCGCTCTCAATAATCGATTTTGCTCGGAATTGTTTAGCAATCAACTACTGCGTGTTTTCTTTGTTGTAGGAAGTTGTTTTCTTTTTATAATAATTGATTGTTACCTATTTGTTTATTTTTACTTAGATTATTATAGCAAGTTCAAGGGGCTAGTATAATCGTTTTATTGTAGTAATTTACTTAAATTCCACACACTAGTATCTTCAAGCCGGCATAGTGGAGACGACTTTTGTTTTCAACCATACTAGCAATTGCTTGTTGAAAGCTAAATCTGGAGGTCACATGCCAAAGGAAAAACAGAAACAAGAAGACTGATGATGTCTGTTTTTTTTTTAATTTATTTACTTTTAGTAAATGGGCTTCAATAGAGCGCACTCGTCAATACAAATACAAATATAAATGAAATAAATTTATTAATTTAATAATTATCAATTTGATTTAGCTGCTGTATACTGGCATTGTCCACTTACATACTAATGTCATAATAATGGTGTAGAAGAATAGCTGCTGTATAGGGGCATTGTCATCATATTGTATACCTATGGGTAAACATAAAATGACATAGATTATGTCCAATCTTTTTTATCAGTAAGATATTCATCTAACGTGTAATAACTACTTACTCCTGTATGAATCGAGCCATGACTGTATTAGCCAGTCACTAACTATTAAAACCCATTTTCTAACAGATTTATTGCGAACGAGTCAATAAAATTCAAATATCAACTATGGAGTACACAACATTTTCGAATTAGAAACAAAGCCTAGCAATTTGTATAATTTTACTAACGAAATAATAAATTTATGTGTGTAGCAGAATTTATTATGTTGTTAGTAGATACTTGTTTTAAAGTTGTTGCAAAGTGTATAGGTACCGATTAAAATTACTAGGTAAGTTATATTAGTCAAAAAACAAATGAAGACAGTGGACATGCAATCGAGTATTCACTAATCATTCCCACTATGCCGGCTTGCTGCTAAGTAATTTTATTATCATTAACAGTTAATTTATTGTTTTCGGTGGCGTGGCTGTTAACGCAGGTGGCCACATGGTATCGGGTATGTTGATATAAATTTTAGCAACCCCCTGTATATTGTCAATGTTATTTGAGAACGACCTGTATATAGCATGGTCTATATATTCCGAAGCATGTGCATGGAAATTTCCTTATTACGTTTACTAGATACATTGATACGCATATTATTACCAGAGATAAGGGGTAGGTAGAACGTTTGGAAAAGTCTGTCATATATATTCATTCATTATCTAGTTTCTTTTTGTTATTAGTACAATTAATCATATTTAGCATGGATATTCAATCTCATTATAATGTACTTATTTACATACATGTCTATAGAAAATTCAAGATCAGATTGCAACTAAGTAAAAACAATATTTCGATTTGTACTTCAATAAATTCAACTATATCTTACCTTCTATATTTCCACGGAGGAAAGAGAAATACGAAATCTGTAAATCGTACAGTAGTCTCTTATTTTCCATACGAAACATGCGCAATGCCAAATCAAGAAAAAAAGTTTATACCGCTGTCAATTGAAATAACGAGCACCCTGGCGCGTAATTTCCATACAAGCAGTTTATTCTTTGCTTATAAATGCTCTAAAAATTTGTTCCTGATCGACCATCATTTTATGACCCCTCTTAATTTTCCACTGTTAATACAACTTACCAACTTATGTAGGTGTTTACCTCTTCCTACCATCTCCCGAAACTACTAGATATTTCCAACAGCCGCATAAGTAATACTAACACAGTCACATGAGCACAGAAGTATACAGAAATTATTATGTGACTTGTGACCCATTCATACATTCTTATAGTCATTTGCAAGCACAATTTCTTTAGGGCCAAATAAATTGGTTAAATTGGAACAAAAAAAAAAGACAATCGCCGCATAATTTTATATTTCGTTTAAGGTCAGTAAAGACCCGTGACATATGCAACGTCGTTAAACAGAAAAGGAAAGAACTGGGTATTTCATAACGTAAACTTAATATAATATATTGTGTTTTGTTAAGAAATTACGTTAGTTATTATTCTGAATTATATTCTATTTAAGTGGTTCATTGTATTTTAGTTCAGAAAATTTATTAAAATAAAAACAATTATTTTTATCAACACGTGGACATGCTATGACACATTGTTACGTTTAAGCAATGAATGTACATAGATTACGTATATAAATAAAACAGACGTAGACAGAGGTAGTAGACAAATAAATACATTAATTGGTACTGGTCCAATTAGATTTAAAAAATTAAACTTTAATATAGTTGTTTTTCTACTCGTAAACGTTTATTACATTGTGTTTTTTATCAACTTTTTAATTATTTTATTAACTTTGAATATCTAATTAACATTAGAAAAACGCGTAAATACGATGAATGAACAATATTTAATGTGTGAAAATTCATACGGTCAAATGACTGTTACCGTATTTTGATGTTAAGTGAGTATAATTGTTATTTTCAGACGGGAATTAGTTTTAAATTTTCAAACATTTTTTGAATGTAAGTAATATATGTAATATGTAAATTGTAAGTAATATATAAATACGAAAAACTGTATGAAAATTTACTTAGTTGTATCGTCATGTTTCTTATGGAAATATTGCGTTGAGTCATTTCTGAAACATAAAATGACTCAAAAACGTGAGCGGAATTATATTTACCTTTATCAAGCAAAATAATTTCCTTTGATCATTTTCAGTTCTTAGTATTCTGTAGTTGGTGGTTTTTTATTATTAATTAAAAAGTTTATATCAACAATAAGACGTGTTTTTTTTTTCGATAGTCTTTCATTATTTATCATGTTAACAAATAACTTCAAACGGCATTGTCCCAGACCGAAATCTATATTGACATAATTATATCCCTACTAATATTATAAATGTGAATGTGAGTTTGTTTGTTACGTTTTCACGCAACAACTACTTAGCCGATCATCATGAAACTTTGTACGCATATTTTTGGAGGTACTAGAAATAACATAGGATACTTTTTATTTTAAAAAAATAATTATATTTACTATAGTTTTCAACTGACTATAGTTTCAGCTGTTTGGAATCATATTGATTCATTTCTATTGGAATGATCTCTGGTACTTATTTAATGACTTAAATGCGAGCGAAGCCGCGTGTAAAAGCTTGTATTTTATAAAATTCTTCATTATAAATAACAAAGCAAATCAATGTTTACTATCTAGCCTCTTAATATTAATAAACAATGTCATCGCAGTCCGCCCACGTACTACTACTAATTAATATCTCTATACAGTATACAACATTGCAACATGCATCATACATTACGCCTTCAACATTAACAATTTATTAAACATTAACAAGTAAAAGACGCCGTGGATATTGTTATTAATTATTTATAGAGTACCTAGATATATTCACTACTATTTTTGTTGTTTTATGTTATAAAACATTGGTACTGAATAATGTTTTTTGTGGTTTTCTTCTCGTCATATGCTTTTCCGAAGCCATTGTAGGGTCTAACGAGGAAGAAGCGCATGCTTTTAGTGCCTATGCTAATACTAATTTCAATTACTTTCAATATCCGTTGCAACTTCTATCTTCAAAACTTTATATTAGCAGTTATCGAATTGGAATCCATATGGAACTTTTGTTATATGAATGCTTATAAAATGAGTAAAGTTTACCTGTTTGACAGGTTCTCAGAGTGACC
Organism: Tineola bisselliella; assembly: GCA_028551675.1. NCBI lineage: Eukaryota > Metazoa > Arthropoda > Insecta > Lepidoptera > Tineidae > Tineola > Tineola bisselliella. The sequence goes on from JAPWLS010000931.1 coordinate 200,208, forward strand.
TCATCGTGTCATACCGCTGATGCAATTTATAGTTTTACGATGTTTCACTTGATAGATATGTTACAACACTTTATTAAACCAGGGATTAAACAGTTTATAGTCCGTCGTTGGAACACTTTTAACATGGAAACGTTTTGTTGGTTTGTGGATGTCGGTATTATTGGGTTATATATCATATATCAACATTAGATGCTAGATGAAGCAGCCTAAATAATTTTATTAAAAAAATAGATTCACATACATACTATAAGTATGAATAACACAAACAATTGACACTCGAAACCTAACGCCATCTCGTGGTAGATTTGAACACTATCCTATTTATATATTTATAAATATTACGTCTAGTATATGCATTTTAATTTTAAAACTATATGGTTAATAATTATTGTGTCTTGCTTGTTTTTATATTATTTTATTTCTTCTATTTTTATAGCTATAACAATTGCCATATGCGTCATATGTTATTCATTCATCTCATGACAGGTTGAGTCTTCAGTCAAATAAAAAGCACGTAGCATATTCAGGAAGACTTGACTTGACTGACACTCAGTGATTAGACGTTTTTTATGGACAGCCTGTGTGTGTTCATATACCAAGTTACGACGGATGCTTCCATAGACGCATACTAATAGTTTCTGAGAGCTACTGGTGATTTTATATGCGCATTAAAATAGAAGATCGTCACGAGCGATTACTAGGATTAGATATTGTTCACGCATTCCCGTCGATGTTGTTTTATGCATTTTGCATTATAATTAGGTGCATTTTAAAAATAGATGTCTTTTTTGTAGCAGTCCATTGTATAAAGCAAAAATGAAGCGCCCTCTGAAGGAGATGGGGGGTTACTAACAATTCACACTTCAAGTGGATTGAAGAATAATTTGTTAAAAATTAGTACTTTTTAATCATTGATTTAACCCTCCATCGGGAGCTGCCGATCTCACAGGCACAGCAATTATAGGTTCTATGAACTCTTTAAGTTTTTAGTCTGGTTTCTAAACATTCCAATAAAAAAGATTGATTTTGATTTTCATCTTAGATTTGATTAGAAAAAATTTAATCATCAATTTTCTCAGTTGAGCCCGTCAAGCACACCGGGCCCGATCTAAGGAGTTTTTGAGGGACACCCGACGAAGGGTTAATGTCCTGTCTAGTTGTATCTAAAGTGTTGTCAAATATATTGTTGGAAAGACCTCAATACAGTTCATAGTACTTCTTATTTACCAATATAAACTCCAATGTGTCGTGTTTGATTATAACATACCAAGGGGTACCGTTACGACAAACATTGTTGTCTGGTCGCTGCGTATAATTAGGCAGGTGTCATTTTTTGTGAGACTAAATCTATATTTTTACCAGTAATTTAAGTTTAGTATCTATATTAATTAATTAATCAATGCTATGTATTATAGGTATAATCTCAGTTGAAACTCACAAAGCAAATGTGAAACACCGAATAGTAATCGAAAACCTTAATGACTTTAGCATCAAGTTGCTCGATGGTACTTTGGTCTGTCATCGCTAGTTAGAAAAAAATGAAATAACCAAGTCTTAATTATAAATACCTTGTCTGTAGCTAACAGGAAAAAAAACAAATGATGTATAATTTATCTTATAGGGTTCTTATATAATCAAAGAAACCGACTTAGGAGGGACGACTATTATAGAAATTTCTTTGTAAACTTAAAAATCTCTTACCATATTTTTGTTTCCGGTTATATATCGCATTTTGATTGATATAAAAAAGCTATTAAAATCAAAATAATTTATTTCGTTATTCAGCTTCTGGGAGGCTACTCAGGCGCACTTCGGACGAAAATACGGACGTTTCCTACTCAGGAACACTTACGTAATCATTCACGAAATTATGGATTTGACAGCGACGTCACGACGGATAGGCCACACAATGCTTATTTTACGGATATTTGACAGGAATTTTTACGGGCTTATATGTCAAAATTCACGTAAGCTACAGGGGTGACGGCCGTATCACGAAACTTCGGATCTGCCTGAGTAGCCCCCCTGGCTCTTGTGTATAGTTATAATTTACAACGAATTTGGAAAGGCATATGACGAGAAGAAATCACAAGACTTGCTACTTATAGCTACTCATAGATACATTTTTGTTTATTCAATACTTGACCTTCATAAAAATTGCATAAAAAATCTTAATATTTATCGCACTAATAAGCTATGAGCGAAATATGACATCAGTATTGTTTTTAGATTTAACCTGAAGTAAAAACACGCTGTTTCTTCAAGATCGTAATGAGATATGGATGTTAATATTCATTATTGCATTCCTAGACCGTGAATGATTTACATACATTGATAAACATACATTGTTTTGTTCAATGACATGCATCTAGCTATGAAGATACAACATGATTGACTCCATACTTCGGTTTTGTGTAAATTGTTTTATTTTGATAGTTATTAAATACCTACTAGCATGGGCTCAGGGTGGAGCAGAAGTCTAAAATAATATGTAACTAGCAAACTATAACCGTGGTCTTATCCCGGTTAATTTTTTCATACAAAAAGGTTACACTCGTACCCTATAGCACTCTATATTTGAATTTTTTGTGTCGACTGACGATTGTCATCATTGTAATTAGTACCAAGAAAATTAAGTTTTTTAGGTTTGATTAGGCACCTTACAGGTCAGAGCCAGAGTGGGGCAAGCCCCACCGTGGCTACTTCCATGCCTACTAGAGGTAAAATAAAATCTGGAACTCCTTCGCACTTATAGACATTACGATGACATGTAGTAATCTTTTATATTCATATAATATTTACGAAATTTATAGAACATATATTTGGAAAATCGCATCTGTTATGGTAAGTCGAAAGATTTGATGAGGGATTCAAAAAAATAATAGTAATTCGTATATCAACCCGACTGTGCGGACTAAAATATATATATTTATTATTATTATTGTTTTATACGCTTTCTGTACGCCTGCTTGCTGCTTATATATGATGACACTAATAACATAAAAATATACCCATTAACTTCATAAACTTTTCTCATATACAAATACAAAATATAATATATTTTTGTATTTATTTTGCTTCTATTCAAGGCTGTACCGGTTTCTTAATATTAAACACTAAATAATGAATATTATAATCTCTTTGTGGGTGTGTTTTGGTATCTAATTAACCCAATTAACTGGTAATATTCCTTCAAAATATCGATATTCTTACGAAGGATAATCTTGCTTGAAATGCTTCGGTCTCGTGACTACATCCTGTAAATGTCCGAGTGGCTATATTTTTTCTTATACCAATTTTCTTTTTCTTATATATTTTTTTTCAATAACACAATAAATAACGTTAATTAAGTTGTTTTTCTTTTCTTTTTACCTTTAATATTTATATACATTTGAAATTATTTTAAAATGTTTATGCGACTTATTATCGCGTTCTCATTAAAAAAAAATTATTAATAAAATAAATAGAATCAAAACACTTTGATTAAAACAGCCTTGATTCTAATTATAACGAAAACGAGTTAAAAATCAATATTATGTCATTAATAAATTGATATCGTCCCAATCAGTCAATGGCCGGGAAAAGGCAGGCGCCCGCGCACCATCTGTCACTCAAGTCAAGATGGCGGCGGTGGGCGAACCAGAATGAGGAAACCTCCATACAACCGACAGACTTTATGACCTTTGACGAAGAATGGTTAAATGTTACGCGACAATTTATTAATCTGTTTTAAACGGCTATTCAAGTCAATAAAAGTTGCCCCACTTTGGTAACATATTAAATATTTATTTCTTTTAGCAATTTCAACCGTTTTCCGTGACTCTATTTTACGCTAATATTTCCCAATTTCTCGTTTGTTTTTGCTGTTTAGTTTGCATATGCATAATTTTCATGCGAGGTACACTCTCTAGGGCATGCCGCTGCATAATCGTGCAGAATAAATTTTACTTGTCCGGACTTAATTTTTTGCTAACTAATTTTATGTTGAGCGACGTTTCCGGGCACTAGAAACTCCGGACTAATTATAAAATTACTATTGTCTAATATGATTAATCTATTTTTAATTAGTAAATACGATTTAATTAAGACATTAAATCAATTAATTGAAGTAATTAATCGGTCACTGAATTGTGGAATGAACACTCCAACTACATCGAGTACATTTACAGTGGCAACTTTTTGGGCTATGACTGATGTTGGCTCCTTGGGCTATGACTGATGTTGGCTCCTTGGGCTATGACTGATGTTGACTCCTTGGGCTGAGACTGAATTGCTCTAAAGCGAAGTGCATTCAAAAAAATGTTTTAATAATTTTATTATTTATTATATTAATATAGTACTTATAAGCAGCCGGTATAGCGGAGACGACTATTGACTTCTAGTTATAAGTATAACAACTAGTCTACAATCAAATACAATTAAGTTAATATATTGATTATAGTAGAAAGTAGGGTAGTTTGTAAAATTCTTTTAAAAGCGTGTTTGTTTTTACATATACGGCTTCATCCTTTTAACTAGCGATCGTTATTGAACTAATCTGCCCTGTATCCAAGAGTCAACTATAAAAATAATAAAACTTAGTTCTGGTGATTGAAAGTTCTTAAAATCATAATTTCGAATTTAGTCCGATTTGCTAGTTAATTTTCCTTGTAATTAGATACATTTCTCAGCTTATCGAAGCGTTACAAATTATTTTCTATTGGAGCTATAATATCAATATTTAGCAACTTTACATGGTCGGGTTATCATGAAAGTCCTTACACGTTACACGAAGCAGTGAACAGCCAGGTAATCAATAATTTATTAGCTATCTACGTCTTTAGTATAGTAGTCTTTACCAACAGAGAAGATGGGTCAAATGACTGCCCATTATTTAATAATAGGTACTAAAAATATTCAATTCTAGAAGCATCAAAATTGTATGAAAATGTTTAAATTTTATTTTTGGTCATAAGACCGCTGTCATCTTTTTCGTGTTAAGTATTTAATTATTAGGTATTATATGATTTTTTTGAATAAGTATTTTGACGCTAAGCCTATAGGGTGGGTATAGCCATCATACATTGTTGCATCGTACACTTGTATGCTTCGAGGGATTCAGTTGAACGTTGAAAGCGAATACCTGTTATTGCACAAGATGACTATTGTTCCAAACGTTCAAGCGAATCACCCGGTATATCAATGTACGAGGTAGTACGAAGGCGTGATTTAATGTAATCTAATTTGTATGTATTTATGAATACAAAGTTACTAAATGCGTCAACTCAATATGATATAGTAATAATCACTTACACCAGCGGTTCTCAAACTGTTTTTGGCGAAGGAAAAAGCCCTAATTTATGAATAATCATATTGCAATGTAATATTACGTAATATTTAGATGTAATCTTATAATCTCTCTTTGGTAGATATTTTTTGCAGTATTTTAGCCCTAGGGTTCCGCGGAACACTACTTTGAGAATGGCTGACTTACACAACACTCGGTTATTGTGCTCAGAACACACAGGAGCTATGTAAACAAGATGTTTAAGGAAAAATAAGCCTTATGACTAGTGTTGCCATATGTTCCTCTTTTTAGCCTTCTCAGGACGCGTCCCGTCTGACTCCTGAGCGGGAAATTATAGTATCTATAAAAAATAATTTACGTTAATTATAAAAATAATTAGTGTATCGTTGATTCTTTTAAGAAAATATTAGACAAGATAGGTAGTTAAGAAATAATATATTTTTGTTTATATATATGGTTGATTGTTCTCAGAGAAAAGAAGTTCTTTTTAAAGATAATTATGTTTTTGTTTTTATGTTAAGGCTTTTATATAAAGTAGAAGTATTATATCTAGTTTATATACGATTTTTATTCTGTCCTGTTTTTTACATGGTCCCGATATTTAGAAAAACGGATCTACTTAAGACGTAACTTTATAAGAATGACGTATGTTTGTATAAAGATTCTTTTATTTAAAACGTCCTTGGTTATGTTAAAATAGTTTTTTAGAGAATAAAGGAAAGCATTAAGGAAACAATGATATGTTTGTATTTATGTGTACACGTGGTTGGATGTAGTCATAAATTCGCAATTTTACTGCAGAGCGATTTAAAGCTGTTATTTTGCATAGTTTGTGTAAATTCTTCGTTGTTGTATTGAATATCTTAGAAGTCATTGAGAAATGATTAATGAAATGAAGAATTACATTTTGAAACTATTTCAACAAAAAAACTGACATTGCCAAAATGACTATGTTAGTAGAACTGAACGTTATAAATAGTTTGTTATTATAGCTACTGGCTGGTTGCGTTTGACAAAAAAACAAATGAATAAGTTTTATTAATATTATAAACGTTCCAATTTTGAATTATATTTGAAATATTGCCTAGTGTGGGACAATCGAAAATCGTACTGTTACTTTATACATAAATAATAATAAAAAGTGTAGTTTGTTTACGTTTTGTTTAGTTTCTAAGTGAATGGTCTATAATAAGTTGTAGGGCCTCGGATGTCGCGTTGTCGATTTGTACAATTGCTTCCGTCAATTATACTACACTACACGTATTGTTACCGTTTTATTAACGTGGTAGAAAAGTTATTTTTACGTTCTCATGATATTTTAAGAATAGTATAAACGGTTATCTTTAGCGCATGCCCGAGATAGAGAATACTGCAATAGAGAATAGAAAACATTGTATTATGACAATACCATAATATACAATACCTTGGTCGGTGACGTTTGCGGGTTACGACCATGGATAGCCAGGGTGTGTTATAGCGTAGCTATATTGCTAATATCAACTACAGTGGCTACGTATGCTATATACGAGTTATAAACTACTTAATAAGTTAAATTCTTTAGTTGCAGTTTAAAATCAGACGGAATGCGATCACGTGATGTACTAGTATAAAAAAAGATTCTTATTAGGACTACAAACACACTGTATGGTTTCCTACGAGTCCTCCAATGCGGTCGTACGAAGCCCCACAAGATGACAGCACTCACTAATAGTGTGCCAATAACAAAAGTTGGCTTATAGTTTTAACATAGCCGTACAATACAAAGGTTCCCACACGCATTCATGTCTTATACTTAATAATAAATAATACGCCGCATACGTTGAGATGATAAATTCGTTAAAAAATACATAATAAATCCATTAATGCAGTGATTCACCATCAGTTTGGGAACCACCGCAATAATGTAATTAAAAAAAAAGAATTTAAATATAGGATTTGTAATTTCAAATTATGTAATTCTGTGTTCTATGTTCTAAGGTTTCGGGATTAGCTTGGAAATAGCAGAGAGCTTATCAAGCCAGCATAGCGTATGCTTACGTGTTTATAAAACAATTATTTTGTTAATGTGCTAATGTTCGAAGAAGTGAATATTTGTTTTGGGGTAGTGTGGTATTGGTCTTGTTGTGATATCTGATTAGTGTCTGAAAAATTGTTGTTATTGTTATTTACTTTTGTTTCTGAGTTAAAATTCAGTGTTATTTAATTATTATTATTTTATGTACAGGCTATGATTGACGAGTTTCTTGTGATATTCTTCTCGCCATACGCCTTTCCGAAGTCACGATAGAGTCTAACTATGAGCAAGTGCACGCCTTTAGTGCGTATGCTAATAAACGATTTTCATTCCATTGTTTTATTCCTTTAATATGTCGACATGTGCGTATATCTATTTCAGGAATACCATTTAAAAATGCATAACCAAAAACGTAAAGGTCAGACCTACAACCGTAAACCCAGATAATGTCACCGCCCTTTTAAAGATTAAATAAACCCTGTATAAGGGTTTTACGTTAGGTTCATACTCCACTCTTGATTCTATCAGCCAACGGTGCGTAAAAATGAGCAAGTTAAGCGTTTGGCCAAAGCGTGCGCTTACTAAAATTAGCCCTGGTTTTGTATTTATAACATTATAAATTGAGATTCATAATACATGGACAAACCGCTTAAGTATACCACACGTAGTCATATCAAATGGTGTTTATCATCACCCTACATTTTATACTTATTTATTTATAAAGCCTACCTACAAAATTACTTTAAAACTACATATTATAAAAAGGACTACTGTTATATAAACTAAATGAAATTTTAATTATAGGATAAGACAGCATGCTCGAGATGATAAAGGGGTAGATACTACACTTCTAATAAAATTACAAAAATACATAAAAATAAAAAACAAGAACCAAATAGACGTAAGGACTTTGGTTATTAATGTAAATTTACCCCTAAACACGGGTAAACGGAATGAAGTTTTACTGGTAACATTAAATGTTAAAAGTTTAATTTCAATTATGTAGTTGTAAATTCACATGTGACATTTTCTATGTCAAATTGGATTGATAGAAACGTTGCCCATAGGCGTGATCGAACTCATATGCATATAGTTAATCCCTACTAATATTATAAATGTGAATGTGAGTTTGTTTGTTACGTTTTCACGCAACAACTACTTAACCGATCATCATGAAACTTTGTACACATATTTTTGGAGGTACTAGAAGTAACATAGGATGTTTTTTATTGAAAAATATTTTTTAAAGTTTTTGAAACATCATTGTATGTAGTAATTATTAAAAATTCATAATCCCAGCCAAGAAAAAAAATATAGTTATCACATTGATTCATTTCTATTGAAATGATCTCTGAAACTTATTTAATGACTTAAATGCGAGCGAAGCCGCGGGTAAAAGCTAGTAACACTATATTTTAATACGTTAAACTGAAATAGGTCGAGGACGAATTAGATTCCCATATGATCGTAACACACTATTAAATAATACAATAAGGTTACATTGACAGACACAACGCCCACTATTACATTTTAATTTGTATTGTCAATCAAATTCAGGAAATTTAATAATTAACATGATCTGATCTCGATATAATTCCTATTTGTTTTACGTATTAGGATCTCAAGGTTAGATCTTCAGTAATAAGTAGATTTATTTAAAAAATATATACTAAAATAATCGTTGATTTTATTTAAGTTTTCCAGAAGATTTTATCACTAGACTTCTACCAATTGATTAATTGAATTTAATGTTTGTTTACTTCAGCGCGGATGAAACGAGGAATATATAAAGACTAGTGTTTTTGCCTTCCTGAAAAAAAAACTACCCGTCTAAGACATCTATTTTCCCAATTTTAAAAATCCTGAAAAAAGTCCTTTACACGACCCGGCTAAAACGTCTACTCTCGGAGGTGTAACAATTTCAAATGAATAAATAAAACGTCACAGCTAAAATGTTTATTTGTGATTGCGCTTAGAGGCCTATTAATTACAAGGGCATCTAAAACAAATGCCTTTATTTAAATCTAGGTATTAAGATATGGTGGTCGTAATATTATTTTAGGTAGTCATGTGTTTCGTAAATGATAAGAAAATAGAAGATGGGGATATTCCATGGCGCCATGTTTCCGCGTATTGTTTGCGTCTAGCACTTATTCTTGGTCTATTTGAAATCGATATTGTTTTCAATCGATTTCGATATAAGGAATAATAATATTTTAAGTCAATACGTTATTTGGTAATACATGCTTTTATCCGCGGCTTCGCTCGCATTTAAGTCATTAAATAAGGATCAGAGATCATTTCAGAAATTAATCAATGTGATTCCAAACAGCTGAAACTATAGCCAGTTGGAAACTACAGTAAAAATATATATTTTTTTTAAATATAAAAAGTATCCTATGTTACTTCTAGCACCTCCAAAAATATGTATACAAAGTTTCATGACGATCGGTTAAGTAGTTGTTGCGTGAAAATGTAACAAACAAACTCACATTTATAATATTAGTAGGGATATGTAATGGAATATTAACGTCTTTACTTAGCGATGTTAAAATTGTTGTAGGAATTCGTCGCATAAGTTGTCAAGAATAGGTTCCCTTCGAGACAGTCCGTGGAAACAAGGATTTTCGACATACCCACTCGTAGTATGTTTTCGGTTAAATTACGTATTGTGTTCACGCTAGAATAATATTAGTTTATCCATAAAATATTTTTGGGCTTGTTATGTTTTTGGATTCGCTTGTTTATTTTCTACTAATTATATTGAAAAAATCCGAGATAGAAGCATTTAATAAGAAGAGGACAATCGCGTTTCAATTATTTTTCTATTATAATATTATCATAATAATTCAAAATAAAACATTGGTGAAGATAAGTTAATTGACACCCTTGACACTAAATATGTATTTGATGGGTAATAAATCCTAATCAATTTATAGGATTTAGATAATAAATTTATAGATACCTATGACCCTTTTTTATGTACTAAAACTATATATAACCGAGTTCTATTTACATTGTAGGATTTACCAAATGACAATTTTAGAGCGATTTAAAGTTGTTATTGTGCATAGTTTGTTTGTGTAGATTCTTCGTTGTTGTGTTGAGTTTCTCGGAAATTATTTTTTTCCCTATGTGATGAAAAACAAATGAATATAGCCAAAATGTTAGCTCCGACTATGTTAATGAGATCCGACGATATGTTTACTAGTATTAAGGTTTAGGTATTTACATAAGTTACACAACTAATATTTTGGTGGGAGATTCGAAGAACGGACTTATACTCACAAAACAAGAGCCGCTTTTTTTTTTTATTTATTTTTGTTTATTTATATTATAACTATTTTAAATTCGACGTTTGATAAACTAGAGCTTTCGTGGTTATCGTGAGATAGACTTCGAATTAAAAATGAACAATATAAATATTATTCTGTTCTCTTATTATTGTGGGCTGATACCTGTGTGGTTGCACCGTGGATATGATGTAATTTTAATTCTTGGGAATTATGTGATTTTTTTCTGAATTAAAATTCAGTTTTTTTTTGTTAATTTATGTGCAGGCCATGATTGACGAGTTTCTTGTGGTCTTCTCGTCATACGCCCTTCCGAAGTCATGGTAGAGTCTAACGATGAACAAGCGCACGCCTTTAGTACCTACACTAATAAACTATTTTTATTTTCATTATAAACCGCATAAAGATTTTTAAATTAGATCAATAAAATATTTGATTACCACTCTTTCGAGTATCATCTGCCTCTATTAAATGATTAATATTAATACAATATGTTTTATAATAATAATAATAATAGCTTCACCAAACATTAATTTAGTGGATTATAATTAACTATGCATAGAATGCAAATAGGGTTTCACTTCGGAGGCTAAAGGTGGCTGGTATCCTTCGTTTTATACGCGATTTTCATGAATATTTATGCATTTACTGTCTATATTCATTAGTAGTTTAATCTAGACTTTGGGATATAAGTTATTGCCTAAGACCTAGGTTAATATACCTACAGATTTTTATAGTACATTTATTTAGTATTATTTGGAAAATTAACAACTTTTTTATTAAATATACATACATATAGTATATACGTAGGTGTGGCCAAGCTCCTTGATAGTCCTAGGGATGGGCAAATGAAAAAAATATCGATATATATCGTATCGATATTTTTAAACAATATCGATATATACCGAATAAAAAATATCGATATTTCGATATATCGATATTTTTACTACAAAGTGCAATTACCTGAAAAAATTGTTAAAATATTTGAGCGTGAAAAAAAATAATACATATTTGGAAATTATATTAATTTTATTTATTGTGAAAATATGTATTTAGGTATTATTATTACAATGAAGACTTTTAAGTATTATAAAAAAAATAAAGAATTATTATTATAATTTAAGTAAAAAATTAGAACAATCGTTTTAAAAGAATTTTTAATCGAACCAATAGTCATCTGATATAGACATTAAAAGCACTCTTTCTTTAATATGTTCACCGGTTAACCTGCTCCTGTTATCTGGTACCGCTAAATTTACAGCCGACGCAAGTCGTTCAGACGATACTGAGGAGGATTGGCAAATCAAATACTTAAGCGCTACTTCTTAAACTACCCATAGAGATGTTTTTTGGTTGCGTTCACAAACTACAGAGGGATATAGACAGCACTGATACCAAAACTCACAAGCAAATTCTCGCACGCTCTGTTTTATATTCATTTGCGAATAAGAGGGGCAAAATATCGCAATAATAAGTAGAATACATAATTCATATAAAATATAATAAAATTCTTAAAAAATATCGACTTCGATATTCAAAAATAAATATCGATTATCGATATTTCGAAATAAAAAATATCGCCGATATTTATCGATTATTTTTTGAAAAAATATCGATATTTTGATATATCGATAGTTGGTGCCCATCCCTAGATAGTCCTAAATAGATATTTTTCGAAATTTGAAAAATTTTCGCGAGCCTCAATTAAATACGTATTTAAAAGGTATTAAAAATGTTACACTTAGTCTTTCATATTCCACTACTCTTTTCTGTCATCGATGTAAATAGTTTCATTTATAAGTTTTGTCGCTTTTAAAAGAATTTTGAACAAAAGGAATGAATGCTTGGGGCGGCCGAATGGGGGATGTTGGCGGTGAATAAGAACGGATGTGTATGCTTTTAGGTTAAGATATAAGAAGCCTTTGTAGATGTTATCTGTAATATATAGTTTCATTTAAAAAGTTTCACAGTCCACTCAGGACAACAAAAACAATAATTCCAGGTCTTATATGTTTGTGTCGTCCTTGTCTTATACCCATAGTACAAGTTCACACGATCAATTGCTAACACGGTATATATCTTTTTGCTGCATATTTTCTTATATTATTCAGGTCTTGTACTGGCTGATGTTCCTCGTGGCATTGGCATACTATCGGACCTATGAAGCCCTTAATTTAGCAACAGTCGAAGCGCCTGTGCCTCCAGTACTGGCGCTTATGTCCTTCTTCTTAACTGACCTCGGAGTCCTTGTTTTACGTTTTTTCTTTAACAGCTTTCTTCTACTCATAGACAGCATCCTACCTTAACAATAGTTTATATTATGAAGAGTAGCACTGACTTATAAACAAAGAAAGATCTCGAATCTTTTCCCATAACATTGGTACAAAATTGCTGTTAAGTTCCTCGAGGTCGATTCTTGTTGTGTTATGACAAAACGTGGTTAATATTATTCTTATTAGAAAAGGGAATTACCATGTTTTGTCATATAAAAGCTATCGTTGAGCAATGTTATTCCATTATTCAAGGTTTCAATATCAAATTAGGCCACCAAAATTATCTTTATCTTAAGACTTCATTTCAAAATAGATGCATTTTAAAAATACGATTAGATAAGAAATGGCTTTTTTGTAAATATTGCTTAAAAATTCTTAAATTATTACCTAGAAGTTACTTTAAAAAGTAAACGAGTATAATCTGTTTTAGGATTGATTTTTCATATGAAAACGAATTGTCACGGAAAATATAATAGAAATACAATTAATCAATGATTCACTTATATATTTTATTATTAATTAACACTAGAAAGACTGAACTTTAGTATATATGTACCTATATCTAGGTATAACACATATGTATATACCGGAAATGAAGGAGGGGGAGGTAACTACTATTATCAATAACCGCATCTACATGTCGTACAAAAAGTCACAAAATTCTGTCATTATATACATAGTTGTTTTTCTAATTGAAATCAAAAAGCAGTCAAAATGACTTCTTCGGGCAATCTAGTGTTAAAGATAAGACCACGTGACTATACCTGCTTGGTCACGTGTTGATTCAGCTGTGGTCAAAATTGAATGTCTTCTTTAGAAGAATGCAAATATATTTCTATAATAATACTTATGAAAAAGAAAATATGTTTAGATTTTTCTTAGGGCTTGTATCCTTTGGACAGTCCATTTCGTTTTAGTAAATCCTGGTTTGAAGTGATCATTTTGCCCAAAATTGTTTTAGTAAATTTATAGTTATAAATAAATTTCGAGTATATTTTTAAAATACAATACGAATATTTAATTGAATTTGCAAGAAAAAAAATCCAAGGAATTGCGTAAAAATTTTTTTTTACAATCATCTATATATGTATTTAATTAACATTTGTACCAGCGGTTCTCAAACTTTTTTGGCGAAGGAAAAAGCCTTAATATAATTATAAAAAAACTGATTTATATGTATTTATGAATAATCATATTGCAATGTAATATTACGTAATATTTAGATGTAACCTTATAATCTCCCTTTGGTAGGTATTTTTTGCAGTATTTTAGCCCTAGGGTTCGGCGGAACACTTTGAGAATGGCTGCTCTATACTAATGGTACCTAAATGTAACAGATTAAGTTGGAAAGCGCATCAAGTCATCAACTATTGTACTTGCTTGCGGCTACACACACTCATACCTGTTGCGTGAATTTACGTAATAAATGGACATTTATGTGGCTTAGTCTATATACATATAGGTATGTATGTATTTTTAATTCAAGTAAAGATTATTTGCAATGAAATGAAAATTCTTAACATAGGTACTATAGGCATGCACTTGCTCTTCGTAGGACTCTACCATGACTTCGGAAAGGCGTATGATAAGAAACATCACAAAAAATTCGTCGATTATAATCTATACATAAAATAATTAACAAAAACATCTGAATTTGAATTCAAAGAATAAATTACAAGACTACAAAATTGAAACCAAAAGTGACTTAGTCGCGTTTCGGGATCAGCTTGGAAGTAGCCGGGATAACGAGAGGAGTGTGCCCTGTTGATTTGGACAGAGCACATTCGTCTCCTCAAGCCGGCATAGTGGGAACGACTGTTGCGCGCGGACATCTGTCTGTGGTAACAGAACACTCCAAATAAATATTTGTTATAATGCGATGTCTATTTTCGTTCAATATAAGGTTAGGCTTTATACAGATTGAGAAAGCCTCTTCTGGTTCGCACTGCCTCTTGACACGATTGCGAGTGCGATTCGTGCGTTATTTATTACAATAATTAAAATTGACATGTGTGTGAACACGCCCGCATAACAACTTTATGTAATCAAATAGGTAATCATCTCGTTAATAGCGGCTTATTCTTGTCAGTTTTTATATTAAAACTGTATCGTTTGTTGTATGACCTATACGATCACAGATATTCAGAATAACCCTTCAACTTATTATATAAGTAAAAGAATTATCATTAACAAATTGAGATATCGCGTGTCGATATAAATAGTTTTGTTTGGAGCAACACTCACTTCCAAATAATCGAATGCTATAATACAATAAGTTACATATGGTTGTTACATACTTCAGGTATAGTTGATGTTATTGGCAAAGGAACAATATGTTTTTCTTGGAACAGATGTTTGCACTCGTCTAACTTATGTATTAGTATTCCTCGCAAACAGAGATAGCAATATAGGTACCTATAGTTTAGGGTCAAGGTATTGCATGTCGAATCGAAAACATATTAATAATAATACGGAATACATATGCTCTGTTACAAAACTATACAGTAATGCCCCGCTTTACACGAGGGATACGTTCCGGAAAAAATCGCGTTAACTGAAATTCCCGCGACCATAGAGAAGTTGATGACTACATTATGTTTATACGCACTCGTTCGCGTAATGCGGGGCAATTGAGCGCGAAATTTGATTTTCGCGTTATAGTGAAACCGCGCATAACGGGGTCGCGTAAAGCGGGGTATTACTGTATTACCCTTTCCTGAACATCAAAAAATTTAGATTTTCGTGTTTTTTATTAATTATTATTGTGTAACATCTAAACTATGTATTTTTGCAATATTATTAGAAGTGTTATCTATACCTTTATTATATTGAGCATAATCCTATCCTATAATTATAATTTCATTTAGTTTGTATAATAGTAGTCCTTTTTATAATATGTAGTCATAATGTAATTTTGTAGGTAAGCTTTATAAATAAATAAATAAAAACATCTAGACACCGAAACAAATTATTTCTTATAAATCGAAACTATGCTGTAAAAGCAGGTAAAGAATTGAGATTTAACCATATAAAACCAAATTGAATAAATCAGTTATCGAAGGTCAAGTTTAAATTAAAATACGTTTTAATAATATAAAAGTCAATAATAAATTCATATGTATAAATATGTACATTGTCATATTTAGTAATTACATTTATTCGATTTATCTGGGTCGAGTAGCCGAACACAAAAAAAATATTTCAAACACGTTTGGGTATTTGTTCCCTGTTCAGTCTAAAATTTGTGACCTACAGTTAAATTGCATGTTTGTCCTGCTATTACGTGACTTGAATATTGTTGAATTACTTATTTAGTAATTACAAAACTTAACAGAATAATTTGATTCTAATTAACATTGTTATGGGTTAAATTAGCCTGACATTCTTCGGTATATTATCGAAACTATCTCGCTATGTGGTCATAAATTTGCAGTTCAACCGGCACTAACCCTCACCTCTTATTCCAATCAGTTAGTTGCTTAATTTCGCCGAATGTCCTCACCGCGCGGGTCGGAAATTTCGACAACCTTCGTATTTGGCACCTGTCAAATAGTACATGATATGCCGACAATAGAATTAGTGTTACCAGTTTTAATATTGAGATTTGGAGAAGATGTGATTAAGTTTCAACATTGTATCAAAATTTATATTTTTGATTTAACACCTGTTTTAGAGTAAGAAACAGCTATTCAATCAAATTGTAAAGCTTTATTTACATTAATTGTATTTAATTTTACTTAATTTATAGTTAAGTGATAATGTACCTACTAACATTATATTGTACAGTATGATTGGCGAGTTTCTCGTCATAGGTCTTTTCATCTCCGTAAGTACTAACTATGCGCAATAAACTAAAGATCATCTGTCATTTTTCAAGCGATAGACATAAAAGTTGCGTATTCGAACAATATTAGTTTATTACGTTTCGTTTACTATAGAAGTAATAGAACAAACTTCAACGTTATAATAATAATGGTCAGTTAAAACGATTTCTGATCAATAAAAATTTATTAACTGCATTGGGTGTACTCGATACAAGCAATAATTGTAAGAAAATAATAAATAAACATATCTTTGACCTATATTTAAAAAGAATAAACCTTGAAATTTATCAACCACTTTATAAATAATATGATTAAGTTGCGAAATCATAAAAACTGGCAAGATCAATCAATGCATACGTTTTATCTGACAAGTTACGTCTCAATTTGATAATGCAAGTGGAACAGATTGAATGCGGCTATCTGCAGTATCTAAACATAGATCAAAGAATATATTGTTGTCTGTGGCCTGTCTTTTGTTATTTTTAATGGTTTTATTTAAAAAGTTGTTTAAGTTCATTTGTTAATTAATTCCGGTCGCCCGTGGTGAATATTCCAATTAGATATGATAATTCTGGACATATACGTTTTCGGAGTTAATACAAAAAGTGAGCAACACCCTTACATATCTCAATTTAAGTATAAATGCACTTATGTCACTTTTAAATTACACTTTTATTGTTATTAAACGGTTTCGTATTGCTTAGCCTCAGACAAAATAGTATCTACTCAAATTCCTTCACTGTGGAAGTTATACGTCTCTGGAATAATTTACCTTTATCTATTAAATCTGCACCATCTCTTCCTATCTTTAAACTTAAATCACTATACCTCTCTCCTTCTGAATAATATTCATTATGTATTTAGTTTACCTATATTTATGTCTTTTATTTATCTAAATTGCATTGCCCAATACTATTACTGCTTCTTCTATGACAATTGGTTATATGGAAGAAATTACTTTTAGTGATAAGATCGCCAATTGCTCTAAGTCTGTTTCATATGAGTTAATTTGTGTCACCATTGTTATTATTTTTTAAAGCAATAAAGTATTTATTACTATTATTATTATCAATTGCGCAAAAGATGAACTAGCAATTGTTTTTATTTTTAAACAAACAGTTTTGTTAACTTGTAATAGAACATACGTAGCCAATTGAGCAGTGGACTGTATATTTTTAATGAAACTCTTTAAAATTCTATTTACATTATATTATTCCTTATAATCTAATCACAAACATCCGTTCCCTATTCGCTCGTCTCTCGCATTCCATCCATTCTTTCATTTTAAATTTAAAATTGACATGTTTCTTTATAAAAATATATACATTATTTACATTGCCGCCGCAACCTCTTTTCTGTCGACGACAACATATCTGACGTGTAATTTTGATCGCTATCGTTATGTCAGCATTTATCAATAACAAATTTAATTTACAATCCTCTCATTACATTATTCAATAAGGCAGGTACATACTGACCTTCATAAATAAGCTTGCGTTCGCTGTAATATAAGTTCGCCGACACTTTTTGCTACCATAGCTTTTTATTAAAATTTCATCACAATTGACCAATTGGCAACAGATGGTTTTTGCCGATTGTCAGAAATTAATGATAGCTGTTCTTACGCCCCAAAAATAGTGTTTAAAAATCTACATTGTTAGTTGATGATTTATGTTTTTTTAAATATCAACTACTTGGAGGTTGTGTCAAAACTTAATAACAAGCGCTCAATATAAGAAAATTATTAATTTTCTGTTAGCCATTAACACGCCAGCCTTTTAGTATTTTAAAAATCATTTGTAGAACGCAGTGGCGGCCTTACCCATTGCGAGGCCCTTTGTCCTTCGTGAAAAGTATGTGTGCGAAAGTATATTTGGTTGTTTGGTTTATGTATTACACATATTCAGTTCCTCGTACAATTCATGTCCATCAATACCACATTGTATATATTTTATATATCTATATTTTTTAAATAATTTGCTTGGGTTGTTGCGCGAGGTCCCTGCAAGAGCAAGGCCCCGAGCGATTGCCCCGTTCGCCACCCCCTAAGGCCGCCACTGGTAGAACGAATTAAAGTAGACATTTTCTACTCTTGTAAGGAAAACAACATTAAAAAAAACCTTTTACTCTTGGCTACTTGAAAACTCTTCGATGTGAAATGCTTCTTTTGACTTTTTTTATTGCGTCGTTTTTCACACACGTTATCCTAATCGAGAGAGATAGATGTAGAAAAATTCTTAGTCGAGAAAGGGACGGAAGATTTGTATCTTTTCAAAAGCAAAAACAAATGAAAATGAATTGTGTCATAAATCAAATACGACAAATCTGATGTCAAATTAGACCGGAAATCGGACATCCCGACACTTCCTGTCAAATTGGAACATTCAGGATATATCGACATTACTGTATTGACAAAAACTAAATCTCGTTGATTGTTTTTTTGTATATATATAGCTACATGCATACACCAATAATTATTGGTAAATGAAATAAAATAATCATGCTGTATTTTTATTACACTAAAAATACACCCTGTGTATTGTCTAATTATAAATACAGTGTTCTATTTTTTCCCTTGGGGTTTTTATTTTCGATACAACTACGAAACGGCTGGCACAAAAAAAAATTATTCATCGGTTGTTACGACCTTCACGTTAAATGAAATTTATATTAGATTTCTCTTGACTTTTTTTATTGGTTCTTACAAAATGTATTTAAAATAGATTTCTACGCACATATACGGTAACGCAAAGCTTATTCGCGCAATTTCGAGTCTGCTGTTCAGAGGTCTCGAGTTCGAATCATCGTCGGATTTAAGTAGATATTGCTATAGGTCAGGGGTCGGCAGACTTATCAAC
Organism: Tineola bisselliella; assembly: GCA_028551675.1. Taxonomy (NCBI): domain Eukaryota; kingdom Metazoa; phylum Arthropoda; class Insecta; order Lepidoptera; family Tineidae; genus Tineola; species Tineola bisselliella. The sequence goes on from JAPWLS010000931.1 coordinate 219,757, forward strand.
CAGATGAGCCGAATATTAAGTTTGTAGATTTTTCCATGCCTTCAGAGAGCCGCAACATGAACTTTATTATATACTATTGTATTGTAAGAAGAGCCAGATAATCCTATGGCAAGAACCGCATGCGGCTCGCGAGCCGCGGTCTGCCGACCCCTGCTATAGGTAGCTATATATTTTTATATATACATTATTATTTACTTTTCTTTCTCTGAATTAATTATTATTCCGTTTTCTTTGTTAATTATTTCATATACTAGCTATGATTAACGAGTTCCTTGTGGTCTTCTTCTCATCATACGCCTTTAGTGTTAATAAACTAATTTCATTTCATATGTATTTAATTATTATTATTTATTATTATAGCTCAGTGTATTCTTCAAAATCGTAAATATATATTTCATCTTCACGTCACGTTTCGAGGGAACTAACTTTATTTGATTCAAGTATAAGTAATTTGGTAAGCCATTTATCTGTGGCGTCTCTGTTGCGAATCATTCTCGCTTGGATGTTTTTAAATCGATTTTGACTTGAGCCATATTTAACGCGTATTATTTTTTTTATATTGTCAACGTACACACGGTAGTTTTCAATTGGATGCAGTTTTTGTAGGTATATAAGCGATGAAAAGAAACGATCGCGGTGTTGTGAATGGCAAAAGAGATATCTGCATCCTTTTCACACATGCCTCAACTTCGACAAATTAATGCAGATGACATGATAAGAATATAGTTATCCCTTTCTAACTTCCAATCTAAAGCCCTTTCTGTATCCATTTGAAGATTGTTGATTGTACTCAATATGATGAAACAGACCAGGATCAAATCTATATCTTTTTAATACCTAAGTTTAATATCAATGAAGCTACTAGCGATTATCCAATTTGTTAAAAGTAGCCCTCACTATCCCGGCTCATATTTGTATTTATTTCAAGCACTATCACTCTGTCATGTCGCTGCGGATTCAAATGTTAGTAAATTTTATTATAAGTGTGACACCGGCCTTAAATTCATGACGGCTGAATAGAATTGCGTACTTCCTACGTCAATTTGCATGGAACTTATTGTCATACACAATGTCTTTTATTCATTTTTGTTATTTCATAACAGTAATTCATAATGTTTATGCCCGCAAAATCGGACGTTCAGTTGTGTAATGACAAAATTAAGACTCTCTATCCACGGAAGCATCTTAATATAAGTGAAAATTATTTCATTTGTTTTAAGTTCACACGAATTAGATTTAAAGAGATTAAAAATTTACTGTCTACAACACAGGCAGGTGAAGTAGCTTGATTATCCAATACAACAAATGTTCTAGGACTAGACTAATAAGTTCTGCACTAATACCTACTATATATATATATATATGCTAGCTTTTACCCGCGGATTCACTCGCATTTAAGTCATTAAATAAGTATCAGAGATCATTTCAATAGAAATGAATCAATATGATTCCAAACAGCTGAAACTATAGTTAGTGGGAAACTATAGTAAAATATAATTATTTTTTTTAATAAAAAGTACTTCTAGTACCTCCAAAAATATGTGTACAAAGTTTCATGATGATCGGTTAAGTAGTTGTTGCGTGAAAACGTACTCACGTTTATAATATATATATATATATATATATATATATATATATATATATATATATGTATCTTAGAATATTTGTTTACATATAACTTTCGTCTTTACCACATATTTTAATAGCTGATGCAATCAATGAGTGGAGGCAACTGGTACCACAATCAAAGCAGACAACTATAGATTCTACCTGCTCATTTGTGTGCAATTTTTGTGCAACAAATAATTTATTATTATTATTAAAGATACGAACGTACACTATTCAGTGCACAAAAGGCTACTATTCTGTTTTATCATGAACTTTTCTACCACTGTTTTTATCACTTCTATTTTTTATTATTATTATTTTTATTTACTTTTATTAAATGGGCTCCAATAGAGCGCTTTTATTCGTCAATACATATACAAATATAAATGAAATAAATTTATTAATTTAATAATTATCAATTTGATTTAGCTACTGTATACTGGCATTGTCCACTTACATACTAATGTCATAATAATAATGTAGAAGAATAGCTGCTGTATAGGGGCATTGTCATCCTATTTATATATTCATGTCATTTATTAAATATATAATCTGTTTCATTCATTATTTATATGAAACCTTGTACTCCTAAAAAACAATATGTTGTTTTACATTATATAATTGTTTAAGTAAGAAGTTATCTCGATATCAAAACGCAAACTTTAACAATGGCTGCTCCAATACTTTAAGATTAACTCAGATAAACGTCGGTTGCTTTTGAATCGGACATGATTTATAACAGCACCCACTGTTTTCTATATTTCTTCCGATTGCGACTTCATGATTCACTCGTGTTTGAGATTGTAGGGAGAAAATATTTAAGGTAAAGCAAAAATCACTCTGTTCATCGAACAATCTGGTTCACTACCAAGCTTGTCGCCAGTCTGACATTTTTAATGTTAAAAATTGTAATGCATATCAATTTACTAAAACATAAAGTAAGAATGTCATATGTAAAAGATTAAAATAATAAAAATAATTCATAATTAACTTAACCGGTAGAATAAGAACAAAACTGAAAGCTCGATAATAGTGAAAGTTGGCACAACACTACGGGATGACACAACCGACGTAATAGGTCGCACAACACTAACCCGTTATATCGATAAGGGGCATGCATAATGATCTATTAGCATTGAGTTTTATCGATAAGCAAAAGAGAAAATTTGTTTTTAAATATATTACCATGACAATGTTTTGTAATTAGATGCGGTTTGTTACTTGTCAATCGTTCTTTTGTTGTGATTTCTTAATAATATTTTGAATGTAAAAAAGTAGAACAATCATTATAACGCATGCTCTATCAATATGATCTACTCAATATTATATATATATATGTTTTAATATAGCATTTATTATTGTAATTACTATGCAGTCTGATTTATGAATTGTTATTTACTTTTTTTTTTCAGAATAAAAATTCAGTTTTTTATTATTATTATTTTACGTGCAGACTATGATTGACGAGTTTCTTATGGTATTCTTCTTGTCATACGCCTTTCCGAAATCACGGTAGAGTCTAACGATGAGCAAGTGCGCGCCTTTAGTGCCTATGCTAATAAACTATTTTCATTCATTCAAGCCGGCATAGTGAAGGCATTTGTTGCACGTAATCTGTTTGTGGTAATAATTGTCTTCGTTCAAAGACCGCAATCTTAACGTTAGGTCGAAGTGTGGTTAGAAGGCAGGCTAAGAAGAAAATACGTTAGATAATTTTCTATTGCATGCTAGAAGTTATTTGAAAACATGATTTAACCAGTGTTTGTTTTGATCTAGTAACATAGTTGGAACTTTTTTGTGATACTCAATACAACAACGAAGAATCTACACAAACAAACTATGCACAATAACAACTTTAAATCGATCTGTTGTAAAATTGCGATTTGGTAGATCCTACCATGTTTGTTAAATTAACCACAATAGTCATATCAATATAATCTCTTTTCTTGTCTAAACAGTCCAAACTCCATGTAACGTCACTCGATTTAACGATAAACTCCCTAAAGCGACGAAATCACTTGTCTGAAATTAGATTTTTCTTCTCTCCATTTAACAACTCTTTATAATGCCATAAAGTGCACAGTCCCTTCAGTGTCGATATATATGTATATAATAATAATAAACCGCAACGAATCAATTTAATTGTGTTACTGGATCACTTAGTACGGTAACTAGTAATTTCTAGTGTCAGTGATAAATAACTAAGAAATAAATCTTTGATACTGATAGTAGTTACTAAATCCAGTAGGCTTTGACGTGGTTATTTTAGTTGTAAATATCTAAGTATAGCGTAGGTATATAACTTAATTTATTAGTAATTTACTAAAGTCGAGATATTTCAATTGTTTTCATTAATATATTCTATGAGGTCTATTTGGTCTAAGTTTGTAATCAAAGCATCTTCTGTATAGGCCAGTGGACTTGTATGGATCAAACCGATTCATGGTGGCTTCCTTATAAAGCTATCTTATTACATTTCAAAATTAAATATATTTGTAACCTAATCTCAATAATTTGCTTTTTATAAAAGATTTAGGTGCATAATTTATTAAAGTTAGGCATGGATTAGCCAAACTAGGATGATAATTATGTCGGAAAAAGTAGGTACATACAGAAATCAAATGACTGCAAATTCACAAACAAACCTTTGGTCAAATGACCGTCCTCGTCTTTTTAAAGTTGAATATAAATTTAATTATAAAACAAGTACGAACCTAATAGGAATTGCATAAACAACAATATGCAATGTTCTCGAGTAACGACCATTTGTCTAAAATCAAATATACTCGCAATAGTCATTGCCTATGATTAAACGACTGAATGAAATTGCATAAGTGTTTCTCTATAACGAGTCGCTTATTATGTAACGCTTATTGTTAATGTGACGATAGATTTTAATAATATAAGGCAGTGGTTCTCAAAGTTCTAACAAAAATTTCCAATCTTAAGACCGACTTGGCTGTCTTAGAAAAATGGTAGTATAAATATCAGTCAATGATTCACTAGTGAGATATGAAACTATTTAATACCGTCTTATTTGTAAATGAAAATACCAGCGTTACCAGTATAAATGAAAAATTTTGGGACCCACTCAATATTCGCTCGCGACCCATAGTTTGAGAACTTCTGATATAAGATGTTGCTTTTGGTAGTTTATATTTAATAAGTCCAAAACACATATGTCACGAATTGCACTTGTGTATAAGGCATAATTATGAATCTTGATTTTTCGGTTTTTTTTTCATAATTTCGATATTTAAAAATCGGGCAATACAAATTAAATTTGTAAAAAGCAGAAGGGTTACTGAAATAATTAATATATGGTATTTAATTATTTTTGTATACTTCAAAATGAATGTCGTTTCATCATTCCCTAAGAATCTCTTCTGACCCAGTAGTTGATTGGGTTGTTTAAACCGTACCATATAATTATCTGATTCGCAACGTGCGATCCAAGGTAATCATGCAGCAGCTACTCTTACGAACGTCCGCATTACTAAAAACATAGCTGTTTACCGCCAAAATTACCGCTTTGATATTTCACTTTCTGTTGGGTTTATTATGATTACATCACTGAAGAGGATGTTAAGGGGACTTTATGTGAATAAATATCGCGTGAGATGCGTTATCTGCAAAATAACAAGACACTATGAGAACAAGCAGATACTATGGGATTCAGAAAATAGTTTATTAGTACAGGCACTAAGGGCGTGCGCTTGCTCATCGTCAGACTCTACAATGACTTCGGAAAGGCGTATGACAAGAAGAAGACCACAAGAAACCCGTTAAATCTAACCTAATTTGATTGAGAGAAGTTATAAAATCTAAGTATATAGAAATGACTTTAAAACTTTGACCGGTGTACATTCGTCTCCTCAAGCCAACTGTTGCCTGCAGACATTTTTCCTTGGTAATAGTCATCTCCAGTCCAGATTAACGTTAAGATTAACTACTATATATAAAATATTCCATTCCAAATTAATAAACAAAATATACAAACATTTTGTCATACTTCAATTGTTTTTTAAATATAGATAGTAATAAGGTAAGGTACATAAATGCAACAACCTGCATCCTATTATGACAGTAAACTAGATAAGGTTATCTTATCAATTAACCCACGGTAACACGGTTAAGTGAATGAACCCTAACGTAGTAGGGGGAAACACGAATTGTACAACATTGCATCCTTCCTTTTTCCCGTCGAAGGGAGCACCACTCTCACGTTCGAAACGAACAAATTAGTCGGCTTTATTAAGGTGTTTATACACTTTCTTGCCACGTATATCACTTATTATGAAGTATATTGAGCTATGACGTGGCAATTTCAATCCAAAGGTACTACCTTTATTTACATTATTTGTACATAGTTAACATTATTTTGTTTATTAATAATTATTTTTATATAAATATTAGTTTTACAATACACTATCGCGCAATCATCAATCTAAGCATTTTTCGGTTCTCACCAAAAATAAAACGTGGTGATTATTTTGAACGGCAGTATACTGCGCAAATTTTCCACCTCCATGTCATTTATTGTTCAAATGGTTTGCAGATTCAAATTGTCGTATTCATCATTACACTAATATGTAAGTTAATAAACATTCCAATTTTAAATTGTATTTTTGTTTCAAATTGTTCATTTGTTTTTTTTGCAAAAAAAAAAAAATAGTGTGTTAATGGCCTTTACACGACTAAATTAAACCCAATGTGGATGAGCGAAATAAAAGAACTTTTCCCATATTGTAGCAAAAGTGGGTCGTGTAGTACTGGAATTAATATTTCAGAACACACTTTTCTCAATACAAAAGCCATTTAGCATTTGTTTTCGATTGTAATTGAATTCTCTTAGGTTATTAAAGTTTCAACTAATTTCCTGTTTTAGCTACAAGCTACATTTTTATTTTTCTTTTGTTTAATTAATATTGTAAATTAGATTTGTATAGTATTACGCTATGCTGTTAGCTTAAAGATGGGTGATATTTTTATGTGGATTATACGTACCTACCTACATGTTCCGAATAATTAATGTTATTGTTACGCTAATAGTAATTATTGGTATGTAATATACATTTTATTTAAATTTAATAAAGCGTAAATAGATTCTTTTTTTAAATTTTCTACGGGAACTTAATTTCCTTCTAAAACCAATGTTTCATATAAACGTATAAACGGAAATTACACAATATTATATATGCGTTTATTACTGACTTTATAATAATGTCATAAATCTATCATTTGAAACAAATATTAGTTTCTGTTCCTGTGAATGTGTGAACAAATTTAGTAAATGTCTCGTGGTGTTTCTACTCAAATTCTTTTACTCTGGAAGCTATACGTCTCTTGGATGGTTTAGCTTTATCTATTAAATCTGCACCATCTCTTCCTATCTTTAAACTTAAATCACTATATCTCTCTCCTTCTGAATAATATTCATTATGTATTTAGTTTACTTATATTTATGTATTTTATTTATCTAAATTGCATTACCCAATACTCACTGTTTCTTCTATGACAATTGGTTATCTGGAAGAAATTACTTTTAGTAATAATATCACCAATTACTCTAAATCTGTTTCCTATGAGTTAATTTATATCAGAATTTATTATTATTATTATTACTTCACCTTTTTCAGCATCTATGATTTAATATAGAGGAATGCTAATACAAAAATAAATGCTTATACACAGTTATAGAATTAATGAAACTTTATTTGAAGTGTCAGCAACATAAAGAATTCGCAATCACGTCGCTGTATTTAAGCTTAGTTCCATTTGGACAGCTCCCAACTCGTCCTGATGAATGGGCTTTTTTTCCATCCACCCATCCACTTTTATCTCCCCCAGTTGTTCTGCTCTGTAACTAGCAACTTTACTTTGGTTATTAGTTTTCTGGATAGCCTTTTGGATTGTTGATTCGACCTCGTTTTGTATGACTATGACTCGAGTTATTGAATTTTATGATATTAATTCTAATAATTGATAATAAACTCATTGATAATAAACAATTACACTCAAGCATAGATTCTCTGATAGTCGTACTTAATAAAATACACCAATCGTACGCCACAAAAATATCGACGTAATTTTTGACCAATAATAATAATCCATTGCAACTGTCTACTGTCACCTAGCTGTCATTACGTTCTGTTACACGCATTTATAAGAAATCGTTTCAATCGTTACTTATTAATATATAAATAAAAGAAATAAAAATTTGCAAATTAATGTAAACTGAATTTTTGATGTATAAGTAAGTATGTAACATATTACTATTTTATTTTGATTACTAATGGTTGTCGTGTTGAACTATTAAAATGTCGTAATTGAGTACCTATATGACGTATGTACCTATACTATGCGTTGACATTCTTTTGTTTTGTCCAAACTCATCAGTTTTAACGAAGAATCGGTCAGCAACACCCACAGAATTTTGTCCCAATTGTAGTGAAGTTAATGAAGATTAATGAAATAATTGTTAGTCCCCTCTGTTTTAAGAATGATGTTAAATTCGTAATGGGTAGTTTACGTCATTTGTTTTCATATAACAACATATACGCCCTCTATATGTCATTCTACGCGTTACATGGATTATGTTGTAGTCTAGCTATACTACTATAATATACTAAAGAGGAAAGATTTGCATTTTTGTATGTTTGTAACGAGTTGGCTCAAAAACTACTGGACCGATTTCATCATTTGAATGCTACATTATCAATGATCAATATAGGCTATATAAATTGCAGGAAAAAAATAAGGATCCTTACTAAAATTGCAATAACTCCGGAGACTTTGAATTCAGTCACGTGAGAACTTCATAGTACTTTATGTGTTCATCACTACGCGAACGAAGTCGTTGGCAACAGCTAGTATTGTATAATCACAAATATATTAATACATTTTATAGAAGCAAAGTGTTATTTATGAATTATTTCGTTTGCGTAGTGTTTGCTTAGTTATTCACAATAGATTACCTTTTTCGTTCTTCTGGAAAATTTCTAATTAAGCGGCGAACAATTAATTGGTATTTAGTGATTTAGCAAATTATTTTATTTTTTTGCTTTATTTAACTAACATCTGTGAAGTGATCTGGTCGCGTTTCGAAATTAATTTGGAAGTATCGGGGAGTAGACGGTCTCGTCTCATGAAGCTGGCATATTGGGAGCGACTTCTCTCTGCGAACATTTGCTAGTGACAAGGTTTATCTGTCTACCTCAGCCATTCTCAAAGTGTGTTCCGCGGAACCCTAGTGCTAAAATACTGTAAAAAATACAAATACTACCAAAGGGAAATTATAAGGTTACATCTAAATAATCCAACTAAATATTACGTAATATTACATTGCAATATGATCATCCATAAATACATATAAATCAGTTTTTTATAATTATATATAGGATTTTTCCTTCGCCAAAAAAGTTTGAGAACCGCTGGTCTACCTATATAAACAAACATCTTTTTTCATACAAATATTTGTTCATAGATTGAATCTACGAGTGGGTAATGTTCGCCGCTTCAATCAACTCGCGTGAATCGAGCACTCTGTCATGCGAAAGCCCCCAATCCCATGCCACTTGTACTACATGTAGACTTCAATGATAATTTTATTACCGCATTTCTAGACTGAACGGCGGCGTTTTTTATAGACACATCGATGTGTTTTCTTCGACTGTAGCTTCGTTTCTTTTTCACATGAGTGAATTTCATTTATTGTAATAACTAAATCAATTATCAAAATAATTACACTAACTCAATATGGAAGATAGAGTAATTCCCTTTAGAGATGAAAGTCAGATGTCTAAAAGATAATTAAGATTTGAGATACGTTTCGAAGTCTTCCTTTGAGAATAAAATTAGATAGTCACAGACAAATTGATTACGATTCTTGTATTGAATGTATTTCTAAGCTAAAATATTTTATGCGGATTACTATTTCTATTTTAATTCCATTTTCAAAATTTGAAATTTTTCACGAGTCGCAATTAAATACGTGTTTAAAAGGTATTGAAAAAACGTTGCACTTAGTCTTTCATATTTGTTGTCTGTAATTTAAAAGACATTTTGAAACACACACGAAATAATAATATTTTTTAAAAATATAATAGCACAAAAATGAAATTACATTACATTTATCGAGAGCTACAAATAATCTTTCAAAGAGTCGCATGTATAGCCTGTTATGTCATTTTTCTTATTCGAATTAGCTGTACGAGCTTTTTGTTTTTGAATTAAAATTATTTAAGATAAACATCGGTATTAATACGTCTATAGGAACTCTTATTTTATTATTATTTTAGTAAGTAAAAAATTTACCAAATTTGCTAATATCATAAAGAAAGATCTTTTTAAATTAATATTTATAATAAACAGTAGGCAACAGAAAACAAAAACTTGAACAACGTTTCCTTATTAACCCATTAGAATCCAGTAGAAGTCTAAGAATCAGTTTTATGTACTTTGAAGTTGGTTACTGTTTTCTTTTTCGGTATATAAAATCGGAACATCGGCTTTTTTTGAGGCAACAAAAATGATCAATTTGAAAAAATTACATTAAAATTACGTAAATATTTTTCTCAGCGGAAAAAAAATTATTTTATCAGAAACGATAAAAAATAAAACTATATACTATATAATATGTTAAAAAAAATTGAATATAGTGTCTTAAAAATAGGACAGTGGGAAGTAATGGGTTAGCTCACAAGGTTGTATTGTAAACTAAAGACAGAAAAATCTGAGTATATTGTCGCCATAGTGCACCTTCTTATTGAATCTAAATTACGTAATTGTACTCGGAGAGGTTCTCTATAACCTCTTGCGATCGTGAGTGTACAAGGCAAAGAACACTAACTTACAGAATGAAAAATATTTATTTTATTTTTTTATAAATACTGAAATTTTAATGACTGCTTTCATCCTTCTATCCCAGTAGGACAAGTTTCCGAACCTAGGGGGCTACTCAGGCGCACTTCGGAAGAAAATACGGACGTTTCCTACTCAGGAACACTTACGTAATCATTCACGAAATTACAGATTTGACAGCGACGTCACGACGGCTGACTACTCTAGACTTATTTTACGGATATTTGACAGGAATTTGGACGGGCTTATATGTCAAAATTCACTTAAGCTACAGAGGTGACGGCCGTATTACGAAACTTCGGATATGCTTGCTATTTTTATGTACAAAAAGTTCTATCAATAAACTATTTTATTTTTATTTTATTTTATTCTATACGTTCAATATCGAGTTGATAATTTCATATATTATATCTACGATTCTCTACAGAGGGCGCTATAGACGAAGTGAATAAAAAACATGAATAGAAGAAAATATGTTTTCTGAAGAAATTTGTCACTAGCGTTCAAGGGAGTCTAGGTCCTGAAATGCAATTAATGATATAGTTATTTTAGAATTGCCAAATAACATAAGTACGTATATGTTGTATTAAAGAATATAATATTTTATTTTTATTTATTTATTTATTTATTTATTAATATGAAAGCATATTAACAATACGACTATAAAATTAATGTTCAATTTCGTAATATCTCTGCTTAAAATATCAAGTTAGCAGACATAGACAGGCTTAACAAATTGTTGACAAGTTACAACGAACTGGCTTCCGAGGTTAAAGACAGGTTTCAGATTGAAAGACCTAGGTTTTAGTTTAAAAAACAATAATTTATTAGTTGAACTAATATTTAGAAGATATGTTACATGATACGAAGTGATAACTGCATCTACGGATGACTAAAATAATAAGGTCATAATTGTAATCGTTAACTTAAATATAACAATTATCTATTACAGTGGTTCCCAAAGTTGACTGTCCGACCCACCTAACAAAAATTTCCAATCTTGGCTCAAACGGGGGTATAAAAATTGGTAATGTTCACAGATTCTCTTGTAGCGAATCTTTGTACTTAATGTTGTTTTATTTGTTCTAATTGGAATGAATAGAAGGTAAATGCAAGCGTTACCAATATAAATGAACGGCTGTTCTATTAAAACATACATACATTTTGGGAACCACTGAATGTTCGCGACCCACTAGTAACTTATTGTGACTAGTAACTTCTGATATGTTTCCATTAATGATGTGAAATAACTAGGGTTGTTCTTACTTATGTGGGTAGTTTATTAGTTAGATTCTAATTGTAGAAATATAGCTATAGGTATATGTTTATATAGTAGCATTGATTAAGGTTATTGACAAATATGATTTAAAAGACAGTTCAGTGACGCCAATTATTCGAATAGTATTTTATTTCACGGATAGATGTCGCCACTGTTGTTTAAGAGGGTCAGCGACCATAGTATAAGACTTTGTATAAAGCGAAATAAATTGTTCCAATCAAAGCAGCATTTGGTTTCATTAACACCATAAACAAAGACTTAGTGTCGTGTTTGATCTCATTATTTTAATTGACGATTTAACAGTAGCCTCAGTTTTACCACCACTGTGATTGGCTGCAAAGATTCCAAATTTAAAAAAATTAAGCAAAATAAATGCGATAGTAAACCGTATAGAATATTTTAAATTTAGTTATAATTTTAATTATTATAAAAATGAAAAAAATATAGAAAATTTATTAAACTTTGTAGTTACTGCTTTTCAAAGACAAAAACTAATATTTGTGTATCTAAAAAGTAATTCACTCAGAGCAACACAACGGGTAAAGTATTCTATGATCTTCTAGGAGTGCAGGAACAAGCGACTCGCCCCGGTCCCGAGGCGGGCAATCCACAAATCACTGGGAGTATCTCCAGACACATCACGATTACTGAAATACTAGCATTCTCTCCCGAGCTATCTCGTTTATTTTTAACAAAAGAAAACGTTTCTCCGTTTATACAGTTCGCCTTGTTATCCTGGCTCGTTTCCGCGTTGTCATTCGCCCGCTATATCGCCACTTAGACCTGTGACATGTGGGGACGAAAGGGGGGACGTAAGGCTCCAGTTGTATGCGTTCAGTGTCAATGCAATATTCAAATATCAACAGATTTCTTATTTTGATCCGATTCACCCTGCGATCCGATTCGCCTCGGTCTACCCTATATTACTTAAATATTACGTTTTTTTATATCAGTGGGCTTATCACGAATTTAGTCTGGCTTTCGAATCGAGCTGTCACAAGTAAAACGGATCCGTTAGCAATCGGGATCATGAATTTTTACTAACGACTAACGAGCACCAGCAATCTATCAAATGAACGAAAGATCGAGACGTTCGAAAATTAACAAAAAGTATCTAAAATATTGTAGTTCCAAATCCGCACGCGGTGGCGCTGCTCAAATTTCCATACAAAGCGCTTGAAGCGAACTCGGTTCTAAAGCCAGACTAAAATTCGTGATAAGCCCACAATTTTAAATTACGCGGGAAAACACTCATAGCTGTCATGTGACGTCACTCGCTCTGATTGGTGTTTCGACAAACATGGCCGATTGCAGTATTTTATACTTTTAAATCTAAATAATCTCAATTTTTTTTAATTTATAAAATTGAGTAATTTATTGCAATACTTAACATTTTTTCCCACTAAAATAATTATTTCATCAATTTTTAAATATTGTCCACGCAGAATTATGCTAAAATTCGTGTTTCAGAGTAACCATGTCGGAGAGTATTAGGCCTATATGTCTTCCAATGGTAGATGTGAGATTGGGCAAGTTCAGGTTCGTCAGCGGATGGGGCATAACTGGTGTAGACCAGGAACTGTCAAATGAACTATTAAAGGTAACATCTTTTGCACGTCAATAGCTGAATGAAACAATCGAATAAGACTGTGAGAGAGTGGACTTATTTTGAGGCACTATTGTCGCCTGTATTGAGTATAAAATTCACCTTGATTCGGCATATGCATGACAGTTAATTCAACAGATTGCTGTCTGCAATCGGCCGCTTAATTACTTATTACTAACTAGCTTTTACGCGCGGCTTCGCTCGCATTTAAGTAATTCAATAGAAATTAATCAATATGATTCCAAACAGCTGAAAGTATAGTCAGTTGGAAACTATAGTAAAATTTAATATTTTTTTTTAATAAAAAGTATCCTATGTTACTTGTAGTATCTCCAAAAATATTGTGTGAAAACGTAACAAACTCACATTTATAATATTAGTAGCGATTTGCGGCTCAAAGTTGGCTAGTAGACGTCAGTTCCTAAAGCTTCTTTTTTAATTTTGATTAGACGACAATAAACATATTGAACTCGAGCTATTGTGTGGAAACAACAGATGCCCAACTCCTGCCTTATGGCTGGAAGTCTGACATAATGATATGCGCAGGCGACGCCGCTCGGAAAGGGAAAGATACTTGCCAGGTAATTTCAACACTACTTACAATATCAATGTTATGGAAAACATTTAAATAACTAGACTTTTAATTTAAATTTCCATACTAGCATCACTATCTGTCATTGAGTTGATGAGTGAACGAAAGGAGATCATAGTTTAGGCTTTATGATTTACCAACTATAGCTTCACACTACAAATAAAATAGTTTAGGACGCTCATCTGTCATTCCTTCATCAATGACAGCTCTCTCTTTATAAATTACGTCACACGATATTCATTATTATTCCCCCCCCCCCCCCCCACACACACACACACACACACCTAGTGTGACGTCACATTCTTTGCAATTTAACACCGATAAATTTTTAAATTTCTTTTTCATGTAAGTTATTTTTCAATAAAATCAAATATATGTTATAATGTATTTTGATAGGTGACGTCACGAAATTTAGGACTCTTAACGTGTGACGTAATTTATGACAGATAAGCGTCCTAAACTGTCAACTGTTTTTATCACCAGGCCGACAGCGGCGGTCCTCTCCAAGTTTACATGGACGACTTGCACTGCACCTACGTTATTGAAGGCATCGTGTCTTTTGGACCCACGTGTGGTAAAGGCTTCCCCGCTGTCTACACACGGGTCGAAGCCTACTTAGATTGGATAATTAAGATTGTATGGCCTAACGAATGAAACCCTATTTGTTAATAACATCACTGTGTTTTTAAATAACAAGCCATTTCTTCAGGCGATATTAAAATAAACCAATCTATATAAATTATAATCCAATCTGACAAATTATTTGACATTTGATCATCCTCTAGTTAGTGTTACTAGATGACAAAAACAAGACACCAATGACAATGTTTTCAACTCAAAAATGGATGAGTAATTTTAACAGAAGCTATAATAATATGAAGATATAAATTACAATATTAAATATCAGTTAATAAATAAAATCACATACCATTTGTTTCACATCCTTTCTTTAGAAAATACCCTCAATTTTATATGATAGCAATTATATATTATGACAATAAGAACTTTTTAGGACTCGCAATTGTCACTCAAATTTAAAAATGACAGCATAGCGTGGCTTGGGTTTGGTTGAGGACCCCAAGACTACGAATAACGAAAAAGTGGCTCTTTATTAGTTATAGGTTGACTTTACATCTAGTAATTCCTGGGATCCTCAACTAAAGCGTTACCCACAGCGTCTCAAACAGTTCTACATGTAGTAGTTAAAATGCACGATTCCTGCACAACCGAACAAAAATTAAATGAAATAAAACAAAAAACTTATTATATACAAAATGTTTTCATTTATTCCGGTTTCTCTTATAAACTTATTTAACAATAATTTAATAATAATAATAATTAAAATAATAATAATTATAAAACATGTTATGGCTAAAAGAGATTTAATCTTTACATGATTGATTTTGACTTATTATTAAAAGCAGTGTTGCCAATGTCAAATTAAACCATAGAGTTATTCGCGACTGTATAAACCATAAACCACTTCGGATAGCTACATTACAACTTGAATAGAGCTATACATATTTAGGAATAACTGATATATATTTATTCGATCGAACGTTTACATACGAGTCGATAGAACAATCAGAAAAACTCTTATTTTCGTCTCCGTAATACAGTGCAACCTTGATATAACGATACTGAAGGGAATAAAAAATAATTCGTTATATCAAGTAATCTGTTATAATGAGATTCGTTATACAGAGGTTAGGTTGGTCTACGATTCGTTTTAACAAGGTTAAAAAATATATTAATCTCAGCTTTACGTAGTTACTAATCTGCTTTCCCTCTTATAGCGAACGATTTCGTTAAATAATACTTTCTTTTTATATTTTGCCAAGATTAAAAATGTATTCGTAATGTAAACTTTTAATAATAAAAAGTTCGTGTTTTATGTATTCAAATGTAAAATCTTAAAAGAATAAAGAATTTACAAATATATAATATTTCACATGTAAAAAAAACTTAAATATTTATTACAACTGGCAACACTGCTACATTGCCGTCAAAACTTTATGACATTCCAAACGACTCTTAAAACGAATAAAAAAAACAATACTGAAATAAAAATCAAATTAGAAAATTCTCATAAAACAAACATAGGCCATAATATTTGGCGGGAAATTAAGACTATATCTTTGTTAGGAGTTAAAAATTAGAGAAAGCAATAAGTATTCATGGCATATAAAAAAAAAAAACAAAAAAATTAAATTAATACAATAAAATATACAGTACTATTAACAAAGTTTACATTGTACATCTCCTTCAAGACAATTAAAAAACCTATAAAATAATTGCCGACCGAGAAAAAAAAACAAACGTCAACGCTTATGTCAAACCATTTGACATTTACGACGCACGCACGACTTAAATTGATTTTAACATAAAAAAACTAAGTAATAAATACTTTGTACTGAAACGAGTTAAGTTTTTTAAGTAGTAATAAAATTAAAATATATTTTGGACGCACATGCTCACGGCAGTCTTCAAATGGATACAGTTTTTGTAGGTATATAAGCGATAGAAAGAGAAACGATCCCTCTCACAGCAGCATTTCACACATGCCTCAACTTCGACACGATAAGAATATAGTTATCCCTTTCTAATGATTGTTTCTTCCAGTCCAAAGTCCAATCTGTATCCATTTGAAGATTGTCGACTGTACGGACTAACTTAAGACTATACGGTTATAATTTAAGCCGTTACATTCCGGCGTAACTAAAACGCTATAGAACGCCGCAGTCTTCTAACTTTTGATACAACTTTAAATTAAAAAAGTGTCCTGTTTTAAATAGCGATTTTTCGTTTAAATTCCTTAAGTCTTTCCAATTCAAAATTTCCACTAGGACTTTAAAATCCAACTAGACAAGTTTAATAATCAAATCAGACAGTAAATGTGTTTATAAGAACAAAAAAAATAATTTCCTATCTACACGTCAGTTCCACTATATTATAAGTATATGAATTTAAAAAGAAATGACTAATTAAAAAATAATACAATAATTAAGTAATTTTTAATTGTACAATTACACTATATACAACTTACACCCTCTATCTACAACATCTCTAACTACTGGACCGATTTCGATGGACGAAAGGAAGCATTGTCCTTGGCCGAAGTGTGAAAAAAAATTAAACTGTCAAAGTAATTTATACGGCTCACTCTTGTATGGTAAAACATCAATAGCCGCAAATAAATAGAACTGTCATTTAATCATTCAACTAAACTGTCATGTAAAAACTAATTTACAGATATAGCGTAATTCAAGGTTTCTTTTTGACATGAGGGTTTACGTGTGACAAAATTTAATAATTTCTTATCGAATAAGTACTCGACATTGGCAGAATGGTCTTTAACAGATATCTGAGGCCATTAATAAACGTAATTAAACTTTAATATGAAGCTTTTGCAATACAATATATTTTCGTATTTACATATACTTAGGCATATCTCAGATCTATTATTTATTAGTAAATAATTATTACTGCAGTTATGTTATGTCAACAGACGTAATATTAGATTTAAGATCATTAGTTTGAAACTAATAAATCATACGTTAATGGATGCCGACATCATAACACCTTCGATAATAACAATAAAGTATAATGATTAATGTAACATTAGAACAATGACAATAGCAGTTAAATGTAATAGTGTTCGCCTTTGTATTATTTTAGTATATAAGCTGGATCAAAATAAACAAGTTCAATGAACGTCACGACCTCACACGAGAACCTTGTCTTTATTTAATAACACCTTCAACTGCTGGTATACAAAAGAACACACACATATTATTCTGCATAAAATGTAATAAAATGCATTTAACTGAATACGGGAATAAATCACGTCATTTGAAAGGGAATTTAAAAAGTTTGCGTGAAACAAAAGAATCACACAAAGCTCGTTAACCTAAAAACTAGATCTAATAATTAAAAAATCGATGTTCTAATTCGACTCTTGAGCAATATCCTCCCGAAAAAAGCACCATTTACTTGGTGTTACTCAACCACTATCTAATAACAAGGACATGTGATATTAACCCTCCGTCAAGCGCGGCCGATCTCACAGGCACAGCAATTATAGGTTAGCTATGAACTCTTTTAGTTTTTAGTCTGATTTAAAGGGGAAATTACTTTTGTATAAAATTTATTTCTAAACATTCCAATAAAAAAAATTGATTTTGATTTTCATCTTAGATGTAATCATCAATTTTCTCAATGAGCCCGTCGAGCATACCGCGCCCGATCTAAGGGTTAATCTCAGCAAAGAAATATCTCACGTAGGGGGGTACAAACCTTGCATGTACAAATCCTTATAATCTCCATTCATTGGTGGTGCTGAAAAATTATGGACTGAAAAATACAGGCATACTTGGTTTCATGTCATGTTAGGTACCAAAGAATAGTGACTCAAAACGAAACAACGTAAAACGAGGACTGCCTGTACCAACTAAGTTTTTAAATTGAATATACTTGTATAGACAGTACCATTTACGACAGTGATACTCAACCTTTTTTTTTGTTGCAGCACAGTTTTAACGATTTCAAAATTTGGCGGTAGATTGAGAATCACTGATTTACGCTATCATTTTATGTTCTAACAGCGAATTTTTTTTTAACACACTACACCTCTTTGTAATTTTAGCTAAAAACGTTTATAAATTAGTGTGACAATTTCAAAATTTTTTGTTGAGCTGTTGGCCAAATATCTGACGTCATTAAAAAATACTACTGACTACTGACAAAGATCTGGCTTAAAAACTCGAACCCTTTGCCTTAAAAAAATAAAAATAAGTTGTATTGTCTATTCTTCTCCATAGACAAACGAGTCCACGTTCATGTTCTTTTAAACTGTGACAACGACTCGTACATCACATTCCATGGATTTATTATTGTATTTCTTCAAGTAAATCAAAGTATTGAAATTATGTATTGACAGTGTTTAAAACAAAATTCAATTTAGAAATCTAGAAAATCTTATTTGATTAATCTTAACCACAGATGTCTGATAGGAGTCAATACAATTTAAACCACCTGTAATTGTTTGCGTATCCCCCATAAACCATGATCAAATATCTACAGTAAAATCTCCTTATACGCGGTATATATGAACCACAATAGGCGTGTGGACAGTATTAAAAAAATGATGAAATAATGATTTTAGTGGGAAAAAATTTTAAAAGTATTGCAATGAATTACTAAATTTTATAAATTAAATTGAGATTATTAAGATTTACAATAAAATAAAAGTATAAAATACTGCAATCGGCCATGTTTATTGAAACACCAATCAGAGCGAGTGACGTCACATGACAGCTATGAGCGTTTTCCCGCGTAATTTAAAACCGATATTAAAAAACGCAATATTTAAGTAATATACTTAGTTTATTACTGAAATATTGTGTTTTTCGGTAATATTAGACGCGTACCTGCATTATAGAAGGCAATTTCAAAATCTATCCACATGGCTATTATGTTGTAAAAACTGAGTATGATAGGTTTAGCTGTACTTATATTCATATATATGTATTATAATATAATATACAATATTTATCACTAACGACCTAACACAGTCTTCCTAAACACTAACTAGGCACGATTCTTAGGCACCACATTTTTAAACAAGTTGCGGGTAGTTGCAAAAAAAATAATCTACACATACCTGCATTAGATTTACACGCACTAAACCAACGTTGTGTTGATTCTTTCACTCTCATAGTAAACGTATATCTTCCATCTCTGTTACTCAACAACGCAGTTGATACAACAATTCTTCAACATTAACCTAATTTAAACGACTTTTTGCGGCTTAATATTGGATATTAAGATGAACTATAGGGTGGGGCACGGGAACCTCCCACATTTCAAAAAATCACAGTGTAGTCGTCTGCTAGTGTAAATTTAGAGCAACAGGATCCATGTGAATGTACACGATATCTCATATACTTTTCTTTTACCAACCTTTTGAAATGTGGGAGATTTCCATGCCCCACCCCGTATTAGACCGTCAAACAACTTTGTTCAACGATATTAACCCGCAAAACCTCTAACAATTTCAAAATAACTTTTTCAGCATTTACACCAACAGAAACCAGTAATAGTTTCACAAAATACACTTGCTAACAAATCTCAGTCCAATAATTGACTTGACTTCCCTACAAATTAGTATTTCAGTCATAGTGACTAGAGGCCAGGCTAGTCCTCGAGGAATGTATAGTAGAACTGTGAGGTGGTAAGGTATGATTGACGTTAGACGAAGGCGGTATCCTCGTGTTGGCAGACTGGCGCTCCTGTTCTTCCAGCTGAGTCGCGAACTCCTCCTCCAAAGCCTGCAACATGATCAAATTCCTTAGTTCTTACCACTGGATATAAGAAGAAAATAAACTATAGTCATTACAATGAAATTTGTCTTTTGTAGCAATATATATCCATCAAGTTATTTAGGATAGCTAATAAGTTATTTGTGTTAATAGAGGGAGAGGTATAATGTATTGAGGGTAGTTTCTCAGTTTACCGTCAACCATTATATATATCTACCCGCATATCTTGCAAATAGGAAGTGTTTATTACTCCTCAGTCCTCATTATTTAAACCAGTGTTTCCCAACGTGGGGCAACGAGTTTAACACTTTCGCTCCGGACCATTTAAATACAATGCTAGATGTCGGTGCCAAATTTAACTAAAAAAGCAAGTTCTTAAATAATTACAGTAAATAATTATTAAGTATAATTTCGCTTGACCAGACCAAAATATCGACTGGGTGTTTGGCTACAAAGGGGGACATGGCACAAAAAATGTTGGGAAACACTGACCTAAACCAAACAAATTTACATTGGTACCGTATATAACTTATCTAAAGTAACTAAACTTAAAAAAAATAATTAAATCACATACCATGCAAGTAAAAGTGTAACAGAGGCATGCCATTGACTTGTTTGTTATCCATCACCAAAGCGATAATTAAGAAAAAAAAATCATAAGTAAACGTTTTTATATTAGGAGTTTTTCATCACAGACACTGAAATACCTAGTTTCAATACAGTAAAACCTCTTTAAACACGTTTACATAACATTATTAATTACTTACCAATCAAATAGTACAAGTATTACTACAGATAAACATATTCGCGACATTATGTACGGAACATATACTCCGGTAATAAAGAGGTTTTACTGTACATATAAATTTATAAAAATAGACAAAAAATTCTTCATTATATAATACTAGCTTTTACCCCTGGCTTCGCTCGCATTTAAGTCATTAAACAAATATCAGAGATCATACTAACTATAGTCAATTGGAAACTATAGTAAAAAATAATTTATTAAAAAAAAGTATCCTATGTTACTTCTAGTACCTCCAAAAAATATGTGTACAAAGTTTCATTCAAAGTAGTTGTTGCGTGAAAACGTAACAAACAAACTCACATTTACATTTATAATATTAGTAAGAATTTTACTGATGAACAGAGGGTAGTCGTATAAATTCTTTGTACCTACAATGATTCGATAAATTACTACAAGTACAACGTGAATTTTATTTCTATTTACAATATGTAGGTATATCGCTGTATCCTTATAAGCTGTCATTGTGCATAGTTTGTTTTGCGTAGATTCTTTATTATTGTATTGAGTATCTCAGAAACCATTGAGATAATATTAGTTCCGATTATGTGAAGAAACACGTTGATATATACCTATTAATATTTTTGTAGGAATATAAAGGTATTTTATTTATTGCTTAATAATACAGCGAAAGTAAGGAGATGGCGGCCTTATCGCTAAGAAGCGATCTCTTCCAGGCAACCAACTTTGAAATGTAGAGAAATGCAGAAGAGAAATAGCGGGAGTTATAAATAGATACAAATATAGATAAACATGAACTACACACAATACATAAGATAATAATAACAATAATAATACACATATACATAAATACTAGGAAGAGAGATAATATATTTTAAAGATTTCTTAAAGATGCGAAATGAAAGATCTAGTTAGTTATTCGACTATGGAACAGGCAACTAAATCAAAAAATATATACAACCAAAAGCCTATTCCTTTAAAAACAACACAAAACAAAGAAAAAAAGGGAGTGACTTCACAATAATTAAAAAAAAAAAACAACAACAAAAACAATAATATCCCTTTTTTATTTCCTTAATAATACAATAAAATAAATATTAACAACATTTTCAAAAATAGAACAAAACTAGAGAACCAATGGGAATCGTGCAAAATAACCGTCTAACCGAACAACCAATCGCAGCGTTCGGAGCGATATCACCGCATCAATTGCCTAGTTTATCATTGATCCTAACGTAATAAATATATAATATTAAAAAAACTATCCACCGAGACGACAACTTTATATACAGTGTAAACTTTGATTCACTCTATATAGCATCACATCCATTCTAAATAACGTCATTAGTAAGCAATAAACAGTACTTTCTAAGTTGCTGAAATTAATAAGAACTGCAGCTGTGTACGTTCTTTATACTTTATTAGTAAATACATATGTGTTATAATAGTAAAATAAAATCAAATTTTCCTCTCTCTATTTAACGTCAACTCTCAACAATTGACGCTATATAGAGTTTACATTGTATATATAATTAATATTTAAGATGTCCTTATATAGTATACAGTAATACCCCACTTTACGCGACCCCGTTATACGCGGTTTCACTATAACGCGAAATTCAAATTTATTAAATTACGCCAGACTAAAATTCGTGATAAGCCCACTGTCGTCTCGGCGGTATCAACTAACATCTAAATGGCAAGTACTTATTAAATAATACGAAATACAATTTAAAAGATATTCTTGCGGCTTACAAGAAAACGCTTCAGGATCCTCAAACGTCATTTCTTACATAAATATATTTATTTATTCAGCCTACCTACATAATTATATTGGACTACATATTATTTACATTTTTTTTTATTATTATTATTATTTTATGTACAGGCTACGATTGGCGAGTTTCTTGTGGTATTCTTCTCGTCATACGCCTTTCCGAAGTCATGGTAGAATGCAATGATAAGCTGTTTTCGTTTCATTTCATTTTATATAATAAGGACTACTATTATACAAACCAAATGAAATTTTAATTATAGGGACAGCATGCTCGAGATGATAAAGAGTCCGATACTACACCGCAATATATCTTTAAAATTATATTCACAAAATAACCTAAGACAACCCTTTAACCCTTAGTAGCCTGATTTACGAAAGTTCACTTTGCCGCGCAAGTAATATGTCATAGAGATAAAATAAAACAATAATGACATTTGTTTTATTTTTTAATTTCGTTGGAAAGAATATTATACAACAGTAAAATACGAACAGCCAACCTATAAAAAAAAACTAATAGTAATGTGAACATTCGGTTTAAAAGATTGGTATCAAAATTGATACTCTAGGTTATTAAGGGTTAAACACCAATACAAAGCCTTCAACTATTCAAATAAAACAATAAGACCTCAAAAAAAACAATCATCACTACAGCTAAATTCCATATTCAGTACATAATTATAGCAATACAAACCTCACGAATAAAGAAGTTTTACTGTATTTATAAAAACGGGAGAATTTACATGGCATTTTACGACTCAAAACTAGGTTAACCTTTAACTACTGAGGTGGGGGCCTCTCAGGTTTTGAGAAAATAAAATTTTTCAACCACTCTAATTAGTTAATTTTTCGAAATTTTTCAAATAATACTGTGTTTTTTTATAACTTTGAAATGATAGTTAATTATATACAAATAAATTATAAAAAAAAAATTTTATTTAATTTAAATACATCCACTGAAGCTAAATATTAAACACTAAACCCTAAAAACCGTAAAGATTTTTAAGGTTATAGGTTAGGCCGATAATTTATTATGCCTCTATCGTATTCGTATAGAACAAAATATAATATTACTAATTAATAATAATAATAAAATTTTCAGGAACAATCACGACCGCTATGCCGGCCCCGAGTAGGCCACATAATTGTATTGTATCAACAATACATCGTTTAATATAGAACGTACTGCGGTAAGGGGGCCTTCCATAAACTAAGTCACACGAATTTCATGATCTGATCCCCCCCCCTCATTTACTTCTCAAACTTTTTTGGCGAAGGAAAAAGCCTTAATATAATTATAAAAAACTGATTTATATGTTATTCATGAATATAATCATATTGCAATGTAATATTTAGATGTAACCTTATAATCTCCCTTTGGTAGGTCTTTTTTGCAGTATTTTAGCCCTAGGGTTCCGCGGAACACACTTTGAGAATGGTTGCTTTAAATAATAGTAAACTAAAACTAATATTAAATGTGACGTCACAAAATTTAGGACCCCTCCCCCCCCTTAACGTGTGACGTAATTTGCGGACGGCCGCTAACAGAGTACAACGGCTAGAACAAGACGGATTAGGCAACAATCACAATAATAAGTACTTAACGCTACGAATTAAAATAAACTAAGACTCAGGCTACATTACGAGAGCGATGCGATTGGCGACTAACGAGCGATTATTAAAAACTTAAACTAAATAATAATTGTGACATAAATACGAGCGTTTTGAGCCGAAAATGTAACATTAAGTATCGTTAGTCTACAGAGTCCATTCAAATATTTAAAACAAAAATCGCTCATATAATCGCTACACTCATCGCGTCGCAATGTAGCCTAGCCTTATTTGTACATTATTTTATTTATTTTGAATAAATATCAATTTTACAAATAAAACTAAACAATTCCGTAATTATAAATGTCATAATGACAAGCATAGAATGTGTGTGTGTTTGTGTGTGTAAATTAGAGATGTGCCGATTATGACTTTGGCCGACTAATCGGCCAAGCCGATTACGGTTTAGGGGATTCCCGTGACGCTTCGTTTACAGCTGATTCGCTGCAATATCAGTCACTACTGACACGTGGACAAATATAAATAACAAAAAAAGTTTTTTGAGTTTTACAGCTCACTAGTTTGACGATAGTTTCAAATATCATCACGCAGAATTGCAATATATGTCATTAAATATTATGTTGATTTGTTTTTTAATTAAGATACTAATTTTGTTTGATAAATGTCATCAATATATTTTCTTTACAAGGGAGTAACACATACATTTTATTGAGAAATAGACACAAAGTAAGAAGCCGGATAGTCGGCGCTTTTTACCGATTAGTCGCCGGATAGTCGGAACATCTCTAGTGTAAATATGTCCATGTTCGATAGCCTAAGTATGGCCGCGAGAATTTTTATACAAAAAAAAAATGCTTATTTACAAAACTTACACTTTTTTATATATGTAATAATAATTATAATAATTTTTATAATTACATATTTACATATATATCGCACTGAATTAGATGAACGTTTCAAACCTATGATCATTTTTGTTTGTGTTAAGACGCGGGACAACTTTCGAGTGTTGTAAACTCAAATCTACTCAAGTATAGTATAAATATATAATGCAAATCAAGTCCGTTAATATAATTTAACATCACATTTTCGACTGCAAGCGTTCAAGTGAATCACCCAATATATAAATTTGTACTAACTAGTTAAAACAATAAACCTGTGGGCTTATCACGAATTTAGTCTGGCTTTCGAGTCGAGCTGTCACAAGTAAAACGGATCCGTTAGCAATCGGGATCATGAATTTTTACTAACGACTAACGAGCACCAGCAATCTATCAAATGAACGAAAGATCGAGACGTGCGAAAATTAACAAAAAGTATCTAAAATATTGTAGTTCCAAATCCGCGCGCGGTGGCGCTGCTCAAATTTCCATACAAATCGCTTGAAGCGAACTCGGTTCGAAAGCTAGACTAAAATTCGTGATAAGCCCACTGATATATAAATGACCACACTCTATCGAATCATCCGCACACATTGTACTAAAACACCGATTGCGTGTTATAAATATAACCAGCGCCATCTACCGGGAGCCTTTAAAAAAGCTTCAAACAGCCGAATCACCATGTCCATGTTTAACGTCTCTCAAATTGACAGTCGATAACTGACTAACAGGAACGGCGTGCGTATCCGAATAGGTGTTAGAGCCGCGCGTGACACCCCACCTGTTAAAATGCGACTCGTTCGTGCCACTTCTACTCCTGAACGTGCTGTCCGTGCTGCTACCACCACTGGGCACATCGATGACTACTGCCTCGAGTGCCGTATCCTTTTTCAGATTACTCTGCGAGACCGACCTTTTCATGTCGGACTTCTCGTTCATCTGCTTAAACAGCTGCTCCGAAATGCTTTGCCTGTTCAACTTCGCTCTGACCGGCCGAGTTGGCACACGAAACTCCTCACCGTAAGCCAAAATGGGTTGGCGTCTGCTATCCGTGCCGCTGAACACTTTATCCGCTCTCAGATTGTTCGTGGAGCCAAATTTCGATTTGAGTTTATTTCTATTAGGACTGACACTCCTGCGCCTCTCAGTGGCATGGCCGAGCAAGTTCAGGCTGGTCTTGGAGCGCGACAACGAGCCAATGAACGACGTCCTCTGATAGTACGCGCTCAGGACATGCTGCAACACATTCGTAGGCATCGGCACGTCTAGGAACACTTTCCTCTCCGGTATTCGGATGCCGTACTTTGTCTCGTGGTCGTCCAGTTGCTTCACGAACGTTTCCTTCAGTTTCTGTTGTGGAAAATTTTTATTTATACATCTTACTTCACTTTCTAACATAACGAGTGCGAGAGGGACGCCACAAACATCAAAGACGATCACAAATATGTTCCCGTTTCTATTTTGTTCTCTATATACGTAAAATTTTGCTTGAAATAAAAATTTATTGTACACTCACATAACGAACCTAATAACTTCACGTACAGTCAAGATCAAAAATGTTAGGACAGACAGACAGACAGACAGACTTACCATAATTATTCTCTAATTAAAAAAAAAACCATTAACTCAAATAATCCGACTAAAAACACTTTTCGAATCAGTACAATATTATGAAAACAAAAAGCATGTACATATTTATTTTATTTAACGCGTTTCTTGTGATTACTTTCATTCCATTTCTAACTCAAGTAATCCCGAAACCCACTGTACATGAGAAACCTAGTTAAAATCTCAAGGCATTATAACCCTTTAGGCTCTACGGAGGCTTCAGAAAGGCGAGACAAGAAGTAATCACAAGTAACTCGCCAATCACAGCCTATACAATATAATGTTAGTATTAGCAGGTACATACATACATATTCATCACATCGACCTAAATAAAGCAGTCCCAACATTCTTGATACAGTGTACATTTGAAACCCAAACCCACAAGTCAACCCCAACCCCAAATCTAAAGACATGCATAAGCATACAACGACCTCACATGCTGGATATTAACACTAAACTGCAAGAATTCATAATCAAACAGAAGAATATTTTCAATACATTTTAATAATAGTAGCTTGACGTATGACCACATCCCCCCCCCCTCCTCCTCCTCCTCCTCCTCCTCCTCCCCCTTCTAATACACATTAGAGTACAAGACAATTTAAATAACAAATAGTTTGGCATGTACGAATTCACACTTCACTATATTTTAACCGAAACGACTATCTGACATACGATCTAACTGATAATTATTCTTCCATTTGAAAGAACCCTTGCAGCGTATTTAATGCTTGAAGTCTGCTTTCAGACGGTTAAAGAACTTTACAAGCAGAGCCTTCGCAACCCTAACCTTCACATACTAAATGACACATAACAAATATTAAAAACCAAATTCTAATTCAACAGACTATTTTAACGTCAATAATTTTATAGTGTTGCCAACTTCTTCTTAGTGTTGTATCTATCTAGTTAATTGATTTAAAAAAAAAAACCTAATAATAAAACCAAATATATAGTATTTATTAATTAATTTACATGTATAATCACTAATCATTTTTTTATTATTAAAAATTAACACTAGAAAGACCAACACCGTCAATTTGACGGTACGGCGATTTCATTCTTAAATATTTTACAAACTATGTTTTTGTTTCTTTTCGTATTTTATTACTTTTTCTAATTTGTTATTGTTTAAATCCATGTAAAAAACCATTTTTATATTTGTGGTATAAGATTCCTTTACGTCAATGTGACGCAGCGATATTGACGGCTGCGGTCTTTAAAGGTATAGTATACTTCTAGTGTTAAACTAAATTAATTTACCAAGTAATCAATTTGTTGAAATAGCAACACAATTGTTTTTGTCTTTGGTATGCGAGTGATGTCTATGGTGTATGTGAAAAGAGGTCTGTACAAGAAGAGTCGACGCGTGCTTTGTAATATGTATTGGTGATGAGAAATTAAAGAATATATTAACACTAGAACTACGAGCCGGTCAATATGACCTATTTTTACCAACCGGTCAAAATGACCGGATGACTTGTGCGTGCAAAGTATTAAATATAATTCAATAAATTGATTGTAGAATTGTAAATACAGTAATACCCCGCTTTACGCGACCACGTTATGCGCGCTTTCACTATAACGCGTCATTCAAATGTCGCGCTCAAATGAACCGCATTACGCGAAAGAGTGCGTATAAACATAATGTAGTCATCAACTTCTCTATGGTCGCGGGAATTTCAGTTTTTTCCGGAACGTATCCCTCGCGTAAAGCGGGGCATTACTGTAATAGAATCGTTTACAAAAAAATAACGAGTAGGGTTGTATATAAAAGTCTTGTGAAGAATTTTTGAAACTGGTCATATTGACCGGTTAGTATTTCTAGTGTTAAGAAGAAGTTTTGTTTCACTGCCATCCTTATTCAACACAATTAATAATCAATTAACAAGGTAACAACACTATTATTATTTGACAGCTGTGTTAATCTATTCAATTAAACCTCACCGTTGTAAGGTTTAAAACACACGCACTAACCTGCTTTCTGTCTCCCAAGGTGGCTCTCCAATCCTTCAGCTCGCCGGCGTATCTCTCCTCGACCGTCTTCATCTTATTAGTCTCGTGGGTCATCAGCGCCTTCCGCTTCTCGTTCTGGTACTGCTCGAGCTCCCTCAGCAACGCCTGTGGATCCCAATTAACCTTTAACCGTGGTTATTGTAACGGAACGTCAGTGGCCACATAACGAGAGCACTAATAAACGCACCCAAGTATAACATTATTAAATAGTGTTTTATTTAACCGCACTACGATTATGTTATGTCAACAGGACGTAATATTAGATTTCAGAAACCTCATACGTTAATGGATACAGAAATCAATTATGACAATATTGAAGGAAATTATTTAAAATTATTTTGCTTATAATTTCCGCTACATTAGGTTGATGAAGGAAAATAACCTCCACCAACATTCAATAGGCGTTTCACCACTTCACGTATCCTGATGATGCCACGTGAAGTGGCGAAACGCTTCGAGACAAGTTATTGAATGTTGGTGGAGGTTATTTTCCTTTATCGGACTGTTGTAGCGGGAATTATAAGCAAAATAATTTCCTTTAATATGGATTTCCGCAAAGTAACGCCTGAAACAACCAATTATAAAGACAATAACAGTTAAATTTAATAGCATTCGCCTTGTAAATTAAGTATATAAGCAGAATCAAAATAAACAATCTCTATGAATGTCACGAATTTTCTAATGACTGTTTCACGACACAGGTGTACTAACTAACCTCGCCGGCAGCCTTGAGCTCCTCCTTGGCTTTGGAGTGCTTCGTCGCCAGGCGCTGTTGTTCGGCTCTGTACCTCCGTTTCTCGTTCTCTTGAAACTGCAATTTACATAATAATAAACACTTTATTGCTTTAAAACATAATAATAACAATACAACAACAATAGGAAGCAGGCTTTTTCCTTCGCCAAAAAAGTTTGAGAACCGCTGGTCTAGTCCAACACCATACCTTCTTTAGTCTCTCCCTCTCGTCATCATGAGGCGTCGCGCTGATCCGCAATGACTCTCTGAACATCATCTCCCTCGCTTTCATTTCAGAGCGTATCCTCTTCGGCAGCGAGCGTTTCTCCAGCGTCTGGCATTTGGTCATTTCCTCCTCTTTACGCGTGTTCTTACTGTAAAATATATATACAGATTATACTTTGGACTGGAAGAAACAATCATTAGAAAGGGATAACTATATTCTTATCGTGTCGAAGTTGAGGCATGTGTGAAATGCTGCTGTGAGAGGGATCGTTTCTCTTTCTATCGCTTATATACCTACGAAAACTGTATTCATTTAAAAATCTCATAAAAACCTTTCAATCATTTACTTGACTATATAATCATAATTAACCTCAAGCTAGAGTACGGTCCATGACAGATGATGCAGGTGACAGATGATATAATACTAGTCTAATAACCATCACCAATCTGCCTACCACAGCGTTTTAATACATCAACTACACATTTATATCTTTATTATTGTCATTTGTATATGTAATTTTATTTTGTTTAATTTGCACCCTACGATTTCCTTCTACTACCCTAAGGTTTGTTGCCTGGTAGAGATCACTGCTTTTTTTTTCTTCTGTTCTTTAAATGTATTTTAATTTTGTGCAATAAAGTGAGTTATTATTATTATTACATATCTCACCGTTTGATCTGATCCAATTCTTTGTCATGCCGCACGAGCATCTGCTGCCGATGCAAGAAGAATTCATCCTTCAGCTGCCGCTTGGCCAGTTGGTGCCTCTCATGGATCTGCTTCTCCTCCAGCTCCCACAACGACGCCTCCCTTGTGCGCATTATCTGCATTAACAAACACATAAACACACTTGTAATCCTAAGCCACAATCTATCTAAATATATATAACTCAAAGGTCTGACTGACATAGTGATCTATCAACGCACAGTCCAAACCACTGGACGTATCGGGCTGAAATTTGATGCATGCAGGTAGATGTTATAACGTAGGCATTCGCTAAGAAAGGATTTTGATGTACAATACAGCGATGGAGGTGCGTTAGAAATCAGACAGTGAAAAATCACAACGATTAATCATTAACACAGCTAAACAAAGAGCAAAAACTATCATAATTAATTAATCATTTGCGAGCGAAGCCGCTGGCAAAAGCTAGTACTCTATATGTAACTAGATATCACAGTGAAAAATCACAATGATTGAACAATTAAGAAATCACAGTGAAAAATTACAACGAAATTAATTGTCGAGTTTCTTGTGGTATTCTTCTCATCACACGCCTTTCCGAAGTCACGGTAGAATCTAACGATGAGCAAGTGCACGCCTTTAGTGCCTATGCTAATAAACTTATTTCATACATAATTTTGACATTGATTGGTTATTATTTTATTTAGACTTCGACATTTTATCATTATTTTTATTACTGTGTTATATGGAATTGACTCCTCCTTGCATGGTGTATTGGAGTCGTCAAGTATAAAAGTCATAATGATAAAATCATATAAGAAATCACAACGAAATTAATCATTATCACAGTGATTTAAAGAAAACTATTTTATATCAGGACTAGGAATTGACAAACACAACATCAAACCATTCAAAACAAATACAAAACAAACTTTGATACAATGTTAGTATAACCCTAGTACTATCCCTTCTACTGTTAAAAATCGACCAATCACAGCATGACAGATGTCACATATCTAGTGAAGTCCTAACTCAATTAAAAGCCTTGAATTAAAAGCTTCCCATACCTGCTGCCTCTGCTGCAAATACTGCCTATCCGCCAGCGCTTGCCTCTCCCTGTGATTATCGTGTATCCGTCGCAGCACTGCGTCGTGCGCCTCCGCCAACGACGACACGTACGCCTTCTCTCTCTCGCAGTGTTCGGCGTCCAATCGCAACCGACGTTGTCTGTACGCCTCTTTGCGACGATCCTTGTTCACCAATTCCACTTCCTTTAAAAAACATGGCGATTTTCAAATGGATACAGTTTCTATAGGTAAATTATAATATAAGCGATAGAAAGAGAAACGATCCCTTTCACAGCAGCATTTCACACATGCTTCAACTTGGACACGATAAGAATATAGCTATCCCTTTCTAATGATTGTTTCTTGCAGTCCAAAGTACAATCCAGTATCCATTTGAAGATTATTAACTGTACTGTGAGCAGTTGATATATGTAGGTAGTATAAAATAATACTTTATTTACAATTTATACGTGTATACATCAAGATTCTGGTTTCCGCACTGTCCTGTGAGACCGATCAACAATCTGATTGACTATATAAAAATAAAAATTGCGCACACTAAGTTAGGTAGAAAAGGTGGAATGGAATTTCTGATAATACAAATACTATATAGGTAGAAAACTAAGTGATATAGTTTTCTTAGAACCATTATATAGTGTCTACTTATATTCAGACTTGACGCTATAAATATATATATATATATATATTTTTTGCCTATCGCCTTAACCCTTTCCACTCCAAGCCTTTTTTCTTTTTATTCCACCAGCTCCACGCTAAAATTGCGTTTTTTACCTTTTTTGTAAATAAAATTGATTTTTTCTTATATGATAAACTTTATTTTATGAGTAATTACAGGATACTATATTATAATTCTTAATTCTAATCTTTATAATCCCTTTTAAAAATCCCACCTTCTTTTAAATTGTCCGTAAAAAGAAGTATTACACTATGTCGAGTGTCACTCGACATTGGAGTTTGGAACAAAATCATGTCGGGTCATACTCGACATTGAGCTAATGGAATTTGGTTAACACACCTTCTATGAATAAAACAATTAAAAGCAAATAACTCAACATACCTGTTTGAGCAACTTGAGCTCCTGCTTGAGCGTATCCCTAAAGTGTCTGAGGTCCCTCTCGTGTTCCGCCCTCAATCGCTTGCTGGCCGCTCTCAGTTCGTTCTCGAGCTGTTGTTCCGCTCTCTCCGCCGCCGCCCTCTGCGCTCGAGCCAGCGCGTCCAAATCGGACTCATGCGCACGCGACAACGCCAACAGTTCCGCCTCAAATCTATCACACATTCGTACAATATATTTAATTTTTTAGTTTGACGATATTTCTTTTTAAGTAGCCAACTCTCACCTCTTATCCTGATGCTCCCGCAGCTGCAACTCCTTAGCGTTCAGATCCTGGAACTGTTTCTGCTCTTGTTTTTGCAACATTTTTATCTCTCTCAACTCCTGTTTGCGTAACGCGTGATCGTCCCACGTTCGGCCGCTTTCATCGTCACCCCATATCACCTGGAAACGCATGTACAAATCAGTATATCAGGAAAATGTAGTATAAAATAATGTTAACAGACTCCAATGGCAAAATATTTTTATACCAAACTCGAGTAGTTTTGAATTTACAAGTCCTAAAAGTTGTCCCGCGCCTTAACAGAAACCATGGACATACTAGTATTAGTAGTTAGTAGAACCGCTACACAAGTTCAATATCAAATAGAAGCCAGTGTTCTCAATGCGCTTATACCTAACACTAACACTGTTTCCATTCAATCACTCTACTACATACTATAGGGTGACCATCATATTAACACATTAACCCTTAAATGCATACTGACGTAAAACTGCAACATACCACTAACACGGCTACCAAATCATTATTATGAGCGCAACGCATACTGTTGTAGAATTACTACTATCAGGACAATATTTTTTATCGAGTGGCAGCACCTTTTTTCTTTCGCTTTTATTTCTTTCTATGTCTCCCTACATACATTTTTAGAATGTACAAGTCTACAAGATATATTTTTTTCAAGAGGTCAGAATAAATCATGCATTTAAGGGTTAAAAGCGGGGAGATCTAGACGAAAGTATGCTAGGTAACCTAGAGCGGGCGATATTTTATGTAATCATAAAAAAAATAATTTTGACCTAAAAAAGTTTATTAAAACTCTTAAAACTACAAGAAATATTAAAAGAGAACAGTCAAGATATATCGTAGTACTACGACTCCCGCCTTTAAGCTACAGTCGAGATACATCGTAGTACTACGACTCCCGCCTTTAAGCTACAGTCGAGATATATCGTAGTACTACGACTCCCGCCTTTAAGCTACAGTCGAGATACACCGTAGTACTACGACACCCGCCTTTAAGCTACAGTCGAGATATATCGTAGTACTACGACTCCCGCCTTTAAGCTACAGTCGAGATATATCGTAGTACTACGACTCCCGACTTTAAGCTACAGCCGAGATACATCGTAGTACTACGACTCCCGCCTTTAAGCTACAGTCGAGATAAATCGTAGTACTACGACTCCCGCCTTTAAGCTACAGTCGAGATAAATCGTAGTACTACGACTCCCGCCTTTAAGCTACAGTCGAGATAAATCGTAGTACTACGACTCCCGCTTTTAGACTACAGTCGAGATATATCGTAGTACTACGACTCCCGCTTTTAAGCTACAGTCGAGATAAATCGTAGTACTACGACTCCCGCTTTTAAGCTACAGTCGAGATATATCGTAGTACTACGACTCCCGCCTTTAAGCTAGTCGAGATATATCGTAGTACTACGACTCCCGCCTTTAAGCTACAGTCGAGATACACCGTATTACTACGACTCCCGCCTTTAAGCTATAGTCGAGATATATCGTAGTACTACGACTCCCGCCTTTAAGCTACAGTCGAGATACATCGTAGTACTACGACTCCCGCCTTTAAGCTACAGTCGAGATATATCGTAGTACTACGACTCCCGCCTTTAAGCTACAGTCGAGATATATCGTAGTACTACGACTCCCGCCTTTAACGTGTTAATAATTTATTACCTCATTATTTGAAAAACTTAGTACATGTGTCCAAGGCGGGCTTAATGCTAGCATTCTCAACCAGCCAACCTTTGAATATTCATTAAGAAAAAATGTGAAGGGAGGGATACATTAATGAGTAAAATTACTATAACATATATAAAAAAAAAACATAACAACAGTAAGATAATTTACATAGATACATATACATAAACAGACATACAAAGTCAGAAAGGATTTTGATGTACATCACTCTCTCTTATAGATACAGCGATGGAGGTGCGTTCAGAAATTGTCAGATATGTGGTTAATGACTGAAGCAACTTTTCAATTATGACCCACGACAGGAATGGTGATAACTACTTAACACACGCTAAACAAAAGTAAAGCCGCAAAAACTATACCTAATTAATAATAATACTTCTTAACGCGAGCGAAGCCGCTGGCAAAAGCTAGTACGATATAAATGTGATGTCAGGAATATCATGGGTTCTTGTATAGGTATGCAATTGTTATTACACATCAAAATACCTTAGAAGTAGTAGTGGTGACGATAACGCCATCGATCTCGAACTTTCTCGTACGCTTCCTGGTCTTCTTCTTCAAGTTGGCCATGTGTATGTCCTCCTTCGACCGCTGCAACCTGTTCACGTGCTGGCCATCCTGCGGTTTCCGTCTCAACACTACCTGATCACCGTTCTCCAAACCCTGATCCGTGTTTATTCTGTAAAGCCCATAATCAGAAATTACGCTTTACTGAGTAGAGTTCACTCAGTCGTACAAAACAAAGTAGACCAATCACACGCTTGAATCACTATTGACGTGATGTCTGACCAATCATAATAATCCATTGCAACTATCTACTGTCACCTAGCTGTCATTACGTTCCGTTACACGCATTTATAAGAAATCGTTTCAATTGCTACTTATTAAAATATTAAAATATTTGATATACAAGTAAGTATATGCAACATATTACTATTTTATTTTGACAGTATACATTACCTGGTTCCACCATTATAATGCTCGTGGTGATCATTCCCTTCCACGTCGATGGCGCGACCTGAACGCGAGTCAGAACGCGACGAGACGACCGAACCGCTATCCGATTGCGATCTAAAAACAGTTAAATTTTTAGGAATTTCCGACGCTTCAAACGTGACAATTTGTTTATCTGGCATAAATATAACGTCTTTTGAAACTATATTCGGTCCTACAAAGTAAAAAGAAAAAAGAAGGAATTCCTGCTCAGTTCAGCCAAACCCAACCCGTAGCATATGCAGCAGTAGCCTTCGATATGCTACTTGCGACTATGCCAAGCTTGAAAATCGTGAAACTACCCTCAGAATGGCATACTGAGATAAATACCATCATCAGTCTGCCTACCACTCTGAGATGACAATGTTATAAAGAAAATCCCAATACAATTTACTCTACTATTAAAAACAAACTCGACACTGACCTGTCACAACTATCAGGTGACAGTCTCTGTGACACATTATCACCGACAGCGATGTGAGTCGTGGCCGAGTCCCTCACGCGCACCTCGTTCACACCACCGACTGTCACCACGGACACGTGCGACGTATCCTGCGAACAATAACACTGACATTATATTAACAAAGTAACACTTTCATAGCCAAGTGGCACTGTCATAGCCGAGTGACACTTTCATAGCCAAGTGACACTTTCATAGCCAAGTGGCACTTTCATAGCCAAGTGGCACTTTCATAGCCAAGTGACACTTTCATAGCCAAGTGACACTTTCATAGCCAAGTGACACTTTCATAGCCAAGTGGCACTTTCATAGTCAAGTGACACTATCATAACTATGTGAAGACGAAATACATACAAACTAGAATGATTTTAAAATGAAAAACAAAATTAGCAATACATCTACCTATCCTGTGTAAAACCAATGAAATATATAAGTAGTAATATTTTTTTATATAGTAGCCAGACACGTGACCACAAGCGATGTGATGTTATCAAATCAAAAATCTTTATTTCATATACACCCTTTAGGCTCTTGCGCATAGTCAGAATCTATGAGATCACAAGAACACTCGCCAATCATAGCCTATACAATATAATGTTAGCATTAGCAGGTACATTCTTGCTTGGCTTTAATTAAGCATCTTTACTCAATACAATGAATGCAAATAAAGCTAGTACCCAAGTATATAAGCACACCAACATACACACAATCATCTCAGTCACACTAGGTGTCATTAAGATAGATTAAGCTAAAGTGTACTTTCTTATTGATATTTTAGGCAAACACTTAGATAAGTATTTAACAGTACAGTATAGACAATAGGTGTCACATGTCAGTACTGAGCACTAACAAATAGGTTTTACAGTCAACAAGACCTTAATAACGCGGACAAAGCGTTAAAAGCCTATAAAAAAAATTTAGTTACTACTAGTCGAAAAAGACGCAGTAATAACTCGGGGTAGCAGAACTGGCAGACAACGACACGACCATACTTAACGTATGGATGACACGACGAAACCGTCCGACGTTCCTAAACAAGAGTAGCGCCATCTAGTTTTAAAGTTGGGAAACTAATATCGATCACTCACCAAATTGACGCCATTGTTGACGCTGTCGTCGAACACGCCGGAATCCCCGGTTGCCCCAGGACTGAGTATTAGCACTTCACTACTGTCCAATCTGCGGCCTCGGGTTCTGGATTCTACAAGAAAACAAAAACGCTTAAGCATAGATTCACTGAGTAGAGTTCAAAACTTGAAATAGACCAATCACACGACTGAAACATTGTTGACGTGATGTCTGACCAATCCATTGCAACTGTCTACTGTCACGTAACTGTCATTACGTTCTGTTACACGCATTTATAAGTAGTTACTAATTAATATATAAATAATAGAAATAAAAAATACAAATTAATATTTAAACTAGATATTTGATATACAAGTATATGCAACATATTACTATTTTCTTTTGATTACTGTCTAATGGTTGTCGTGTTTAAAGATTGATTATTTATTACTGCATAAAATGGAATAAGATGCATTTAAGTAATGATTAGACCAAACTACGCTCGCGTTATTTCTGAATACGTTATGTCTCGAGTTTAAACTAAAAACGAATGCAAACACTTTACTTGAAATTAATCAAAAAACAAAGTACATACCAGTATAACTAGCGCTACAATCCAGCGAGTCAAGTGACGATGGAGCGAAGCAATCTTCATCTGAAGAAGCTGTCGACAGAGTGGTCGGCCCACTCTTCACCACCACAACCTCCACCACCTCCTCGGAGACAGGCGGAGGTGTCGATATAGTTACGGCGTTGGGAGGTAGCTGCAGAAAAGATAATGTCATCATTGTGCAACCGACAAGCCTAACACAATTTAAAAATAAATTAAAAGCATATTTGATTTTAAAATGATTTTATTCTATTGAAGAATACTTCAATGATTCGAAACAGTAAATGAAATTTAGTTTATTAATTGAAATTGTTTATTATTATATTGCTGTGCCCTGACCGGGTGTCACATTTGACACTAAACTGTATGACATCTTAATTAAATTGTGACATGCAATAAAGATATTTGAATTTGACACAATCTTCAAATGAATAGACTTTGTACTGGAAGAAACAATCATTAGAAAATCGTGTCGAGGTTGAGGCATGTGTGAAATGCTGCTGTGAGAGGGATCGTTTCTCTTTCTATCGCTTATATACCTACGAAAACTACCCATTTGAAAATTTGAAAATTCAAGCCATGAATATGGAGTAGACCAGCTCATAACCACTTACAGGATCATTGTTCAATAAAACAGGAGGGTGTGTCGTGGTCACAGTGACAGCATGCGATGTCGCCAGCGAGTTGGGCTCATGACCTTCCGGAGAACTGTTATCTCGGATCTCCACCACGACCGTCGGATTAGACGCCTGCACCGTGACCACGCTCTGCGCAATCGCTGTCGGCGGTTCCTCTTGTTTTTGTGACTGTTATTTAAAAAGTATAAGTAAATATCAGACTACCCTCAAAACAATGAAAGGGTAGATGTTAATTCAATGAGCTGCTAAAAACTAAACTTACAACAACAGGTCTAACATCAGCTACAACTCCTTCAACACGAGGTATTTCCTCAAATCTCTCCTCCTCCTTGACTTCGTTCCTCAAATCCTTTGGTGACAATTTAGGTGCGGGTAGAGGCGAATCCTCTTTTGGTGTTTCTGGTGTTTTTGGTTTATCTGGAGTTTTGGGTTCTGGTGCAGACGGTGCCTTTGGTTTATCCTTCTTCTCTCTCTCCGGTGACTCACTTTTCTTTTGCTCGACAGCCTTTTCAGCATCACGACACACCTGCAATTTGTCTCCAATAATGTCCATACCAAATACAAATAGACTACTCAACTACAGCACTCTATAGCTCGGATAACTTTTCTGAAGGAAGCAAGCATTGTATTCAAACCCTGACTTTACTTGTTGACTCCTTGTCTAAGCAATAGGGTGGTGGATACCTGTTCAACAAGTAGTCGTCCCCTGTCGTCGTTCTGTTGCAAGGGTTGTGGAGGTTGTGGGAGTGGCGGCGGTGGTGGTGCCGGTTGTTTCTTATGCGCTATGGGAGGAGGGGTCCCGGGAGGAGGTGGCGCCGGACCCTTCTCCTTTTGACGAACCTGCTGACACGACTATAATAAGTGGAATATTTTATAGTCTTAAAGAAAACTATTACTATACTATTAACTGGAATATTTTTAAAAATCTTCGGAATTTCCAATTTCATAGTCACCCTAACAAAATCACACATTTATTTTAGAACAAGACATTTAAAGAGAAAATTCCTTAAAACACACTCACCTAATACGAGGTGAGTATGATTTATGTAACTTTTCAGGACATTTTAAATTCATTATAAATATAAAAATAATAAAGATAAAAATCAATAAATTAATCCAATAAACTCTACTGATAATTTTTAATATATATCTCTCTCTTTCTCTCCATAGGTCATCACAAAACACTTACAGGCATCTTCTTATCGACAGCGATCGGCTCCTCTAGCTTCCTCTTCGGCGCCGACGGAGGTGGCTCCGGCGTTGGTATAGTCGCGCCAACCGGTGGATCTTGTTCCGACACTGACACACAATACAAACCAAATAAACCTCTCAAAAAGACATTAATTTAGCCAACCTATAAGATTACTATAAAGATATCCCTATATTTTTTTTTGAAAATTTTTCCATAGAAGTTTATCTCCCGCTATTGAAATTAATTATTGACTTGAATTATTGGTTTTTAGGGTTTAATACTTAGCTTCAGTGGATGTAATTAAATATATTTTTTTTATAATTTATTTATTTGTATATAATTAACTATAATTTCAAAGTTTAGAAAACATTTAGCATTTTTTTGGAAAAAATCACATGAGATCATAAATCAGCAAGAATAAATAAAATTCTCTAAAATAATAACTCACTCTTGACATCCGGCGTGTCGGCAGACCTGACTGATGTAGAGTCATCTTCCATCTCCATATGCATCTGAGAGCTGCGATGTTCCTGAGAACAAAGCACCACGACACTATTACATCAGATCAACTACAAATGCCCTAACCATCCGTTAGTGACAGTAGGGTGACCATGGCCAAAAAATAAACTATGGGTTCTCGGCAAGGACACACGTAGAAAGTTACTTTTATCTTTGATAATATATTTATTACGACAGGAAATCAAACCCGGGACCGTGAACCGCGAGAAAGCGCGCTATAACCACTCCACTACATTCTTTACTCTTGTAAATCTATTGTAATTGAAAATTCATACGCCGATTTTCAAGTGGATACAGTTTTATAAGCGATAGAAAGAGACACGAGCATTTCACACATGCCTCAACTTCGACACGATAAGAATATAGGTATCCCTTTCTAATGATTGTTTCTTCCAGTCCAAAGTCCAATCTGTATCCATATGAAAATTGTCGTCCTATGTAGAAAATAGAACTTTTTTCCAGCATACCTTCATAACAGCATGAAATCCTTGGTGCTAAGTCCACAATGTAGGCATTAAATAAAAGCTTATTATTAATAATAATAAATAAACCCTAGACACAGGACATACACACAAAACATATATCTACTTTTTTTTTTAAATTGTTACAAGCGAGACTCTATACCAGTGTTTCCCAAAGTGGGGCCCACGTCCCCACAAGGGTGCAATTCAAAAATGGACTCGACACGAGTTTAACTCTTTCGCTTCGGGCCATTTAAATGCAATGCTGGATTTCGGTGCCAAATTTAACGAAAAAAGTAAATTCTTAAATAATTGCGGTAAATAACTATTAGGTATAATTTCGCTTGACGAGACTAAAATATCAACTGGGTGTTTGGTTACATAAGGGGGGCATAAGAATTTTAGAAAAACTAAGGTGGGGCATGGCACAAAAAAGGTTGAGAAACACTGCTCTATATTGACGCTCAAACTACACCAAATAGAACGTCAAAATAAAATACAGCATTTCTTCTTACACATTAATAATAATAACACTTTATTGCACAAATTAAAAGAACAGAAAGAAAATAAAAATAAATAAAAAACAAAAGGCGGGCCTTATCACTGAGCAGCGACCTCTACCAGACAACCAACCTTAGGGTAGTAGATCAAGAAGTAAATGATAAGGTATATACTGACCAATCCTCTGATATTGTCCCTTATTATGTTTCTGTTTGCTTTTCCTTGCTTTTGCTAGCTATGTTCATGTGTTATTATAAAAATTGGAAGAAGACACAGACAGAAAGAAGGAAACACAAACAGAACGATAATGTTAGTGAAGCGTGAAAAAAAGCAAAACGCATTAGTGAATTATTTACATACAAAACAAAATACATCGGAAACCAGATGGGGATCCCAATGCCCCTATACAGCAGTTATTCTTCTACATCATATTAGATTTATTATATATTATTATGACATTAGTATGCAAGTGGACAATGCCAGTTAACAGCAGCTAAATCAAATTCATTGTAATAATTTATATTTATACTAGCTTTTACCCGCGGCTTCGCTCGCATTTAAGTCATTAAACAAGTATCAGAGATTAATTCAATAGAAATGAATCAATATGATTCCAAACAGCTGAAACTATATTCAATTGGAAACTATAGTAAAATAAAAAGTATCCTATGTTACTTCTAGTACCTCCAAAAATATGTGTACAAAGTTTCATGATGATCGGTTAAGTAGTTGTTGCGTGAAAACGTAACAAACAAACTCACATTTATAATATATTTTGGCAAGTAAAAGCGCTCTATCGGAGCCCAATTACTAAATCCAGTGAGTATCCATGCTTACCTCCGAATCATCGTCCAGCAATTCTTCTTCGACCACCTCCGCTCGGTATTCCAGAAGTAGATCCCGAAGCGGTTTGGAATCAAGATCACCGCTCACGAAGTCGTGTCTTAACAACTCTTCGGCCGTGCATCGCTTCTCTGGATCCTGTGATCGGAAGTAGATGAGAAACATACAGTTTGCACCAGCGTATGTTTTCAGAAACTACCTTCGAGGGTAGTTTGATCTGCGATCACTACTCGAGTGCTTTTTAATCCATTATATGCAGTACTAATTATTTACTAACAAATTATAAATTAGACAGTAATCAAAATATATATCAAATATTCGGTTTAAAACTTAATTTGCATTTTTTTTCTTTCTGTTTTATTTATATATAAATAAGTTAGTTTATATATCCTTTTTATAATATATAGTCATAATGTAATGTATTATTATTTAGAAAGAGATAGAGATATATGTTGCATATACGCTCAAGCATAAATTCACTGAGTAGAGTTCAAAACTTCAAATGTCACTATAGACCAATCACACGCTTCGAAAATTGCTGACGTGATGTCTGACCAATGATAATAATCCATTGCAACTATCTACTATCACATAGCTGTCATTACGTTTTGTTATACGAATTTATAAGTAATCGTTTCAATTGTTACTTATTTATTTATTTATAAAGCCTACCTACAAAATTACATTAAAACTACATATTATAAAAATGACTACTATTATATAAACTAAAACGAAACTTTAATTATAGGATAGGACGGCATGCTCGAGGTGATAAAGGGATATATACTACACTTCTAATAAAACTACAAAACTACATATAAACAATCAAAACAAGAACCAAATAGATGTAAGGAAGAGGGGAGAGAAAAAAAAAGTATTGGTGTAATTAAAGAATATGATAAGAAGATTTGTGTTTCAGAAATCATACCTTAACTAAAGCCTTAGCAATGAACTGATTGAAAGCCGCACTCCATCGCGTCGGCTGCTCCAAGGTCGGGGGCTCCGACTTCTGGATCTTGAGCAGCACACGCATCGGAGTCATCTCATGGTTAGGCGGCTCCATCTGGGCGAACTCTATCAACGTTATGCCTAACGACCATATATCTACCTGCAATTTCAAAAAAACAGAGTTGTAGAAACTAGACTTGGAATTAATATCATGCTAAGAATTATAACAATCTAATTGTAGGCCCTACGCATGCGCTA
The DNA here is from genome assembly GCA_028551675.1 of Tineola bisselliella. Lineage (NCBI taxonomy): Eukaryota > Metazoa > Arthropoda > Insecta > Lepidoptera > Tineidae > Tineola > Tineola bisselliella. The sequence continues at coordinate 262,918 of JAPWLS010000931.1, forward strand.
ACATTACACTGAACAAGATTACATTACATTTTAAACATATTTTAAAAACTCATTAAAACTATTTACAACTAAATCAAAGTAAAAAATATAAAGATTCAAATGTCAAAATTAAATTATTAAAGAATTACATATATTTAATTTATATTTTGTGATTTTTAATTGAGAATGAATGACATCTTCTTTTAATTGTAAACTGATGTAATAAAATTCTTTCTCTCTCTCTATCTTTCCCTCTCTCTCTCTCATTTTCATTACTACCCTCCAACATTTAGCAACTTCATAATCACATGTTTAATTTTTATTATATATACTGGTTGTAAACCTTACAAAAACTCCACTAACTGATACAAACCACTAATAACTATTAACATTACCTTAAAATCATAGGGGTTATCTCTGAACGTCTCACATAGGACAACTTCCGGCGCCATCCAATACGGAGTACCAATGAACGTGTCGTGCTTCTGCAGCGTTGACTTGTTCTTTGCAGAAACACCGAAATCAGCTAAAAACAATTTATAAATATCAAATGTGAGATACAATACTTAGTAGCGCCACCTAGTTTTAACTACGGGAACTAATCAAAATCGCTGTACATAATCTAACTAGCTGTTACATCTGCCTAATAATTAAGATATAAAGTATTATGAAGTTTAAAGATACCTAACGATACCTAAAGGCACCTAACCTCAAAAATTCAAATAGTTTTATACTGCATATATAAAAATGACAGACGAAAATAAAAATAAATATAGAAAATTCCAAACAGCTAAAACTACAGTCAATTGGAAACTATTGTAAAAAATAATTTATTTATATGTTACTTGTAGTACCTCCAAAAATATGTGTACAAAGTTTCATGATGGACAGTTAACCCTTAAATGGACAATGTTGTTTTTAAACAACACTCACATTATTGCAAAAAAAGTATAGTAAATTCATGTCTAGATTTTTTTACTCATTTTTCCTAGACAGTAATACATGTCTATTACACAAATATATTTTTTTAAAACGTGAAACAAAAATCGTCCATTTAAGGGTTAAGTAGTTGTTGCGTGAAAACGTAACAAACAAACTCACATTCACATTTATATTAGCAAAAGAATAGTAGTCCAGGTACATGATAAGACCGCTCTTGAACTAGCTAGAGAGCGGATCTATAAAAAGCTCACTTCAAGGGTAGTTACTACCCCATAAAAAGAATATTACCAAGTTTAACGCCCCCTATCATAGTAGCGAGTACATTGGCGGCCTTCAGATCCCTGTGTATGACCTTATTGGAGTGGAGAAACTGCAGCCCCTTGCACATCTCGCGGCAAACGTACGCTATTTGCGTCTCGCTCAGACCCTTTGCTAACTCGGACATCACGGAGTCCAACGCGCCACCGTCGCAGTACTCGATCAACATCTGCGGGAGATAAGAGCATTAGTATAAAATAAATTTATTCTATATAGAGATATTTAATAACATCCTACCTATTTCGACGAACTCTAAAAAACGACGAAGTTACTTGACTTGTGACTTGCAGTTATGAGGTAAGGAGGTGTAAGGAAAGCCAGTCAAACCTGATGGTGACGTAGCTCGCTGATATCCTCGGATTTTGAAGCAGACTGTATGTCGCGCTGGTTTACACTATCTTGAAAACACACGACGGATTACGAGGTTTTCACTATTTCGAGGGTGGTGGCGTGTATTTCAACTACTCCTTCAGCTGACTGACACAGCTGGCTTCAAGAAATGACGAGGAGAGTAGGGGAGGAAGAGGGCGGTAGTGTATACGTGCGTGCGAGTTTGTGAGCAGTGCAGGTGTGTCATTTTGACATATAGATTTGAATTCAAACCCAGCAAACGGCGCGACCAATTAGGTTTATCTTTGTTCGATCTTGCAATATTGCAATAGAGGGTAGATGTATGTTTCTCTTTCTTCACTGGCCTATAAGTAGCCTGCTGCGAGCGCAGTGGACACACTCGGATAGTGATTACAGCAGTGAAGTCAACTCAAGATTTAATAAAATGGGCAATTTTGGAACACCACTTACCCATAATTTATTCTCAATAAAATAAGCCTCATGCAACTCGACAACGTTTGGATGCTTGCAATCAGTCAAAATGTCAATTTCTACTGTAAAATCGGCCAGATCATCCTCGTTGTCGAGAAGGCACATTTTGGCTGCTGCCAGTTGGCCAGTGCTCTTGTGCTGGGCTTTGTACACCTGGAAACGACATTCGACATTTTAGTATTAAAAATTGTATTATTGTGTTATATGTTATTGGCTTCGCGTTATAGGAAGACGCGTTGTATGATCATTCTCGGATAACCTGCTCGTATCACCCCGTAAAACGCGTTACATACGTTTAACTTTTCTAGTTAAAGGGGGAGTTTAAATCAAATATTTAAAAAAAACTATGTTATGAACGAATATTTTGCCTTTTACTAAAATCAAACTAACATAACATGGTGAATACACGCGTTATATGGAGGTAAACACGTATTATACGAAGGACATGAAAACGCGTTATAAGAGTACCGTGTTATACGGGGAAATACTGTATATTATTAGATCAGATTTTACATTTGCATGCATTTTTAATATTCCAGTCTCACGTTTCGAAATCTTTGCAGCCTAGCCTTAGACGTTGACAGTAAATAAGTATTACCTTCCCGAAAGCTCCATCGCCAAGCTCACCGACCATCTCCCAGTTCTCGGAGGGGTCACAGTTGTCCCGGATGTTGTTGAAAACTTTCTTCTTCTTCGCATCGTGACCTCCTCCTAGATGTAACACCTGGAAAAACAAATGAAACATCATAACCTGTCAAATACTTATCTCCAAGCATTTTTTTCATACTACTCTACCATTATTGTTTGGTTACAGAGTTGTTGATATTGGTTTCTCTCAAAATCGGCTTTTCTAGAGAAACCTTAAAATATCAGTTTTAAAACAACGAAAATATGTTTTCATAGATCGTTTAATTACAACCTATACCAAGTGATTCACTTTTCAAGATTTTCAGGAAAAAAATTTAAAAAAAAGTGGATAAAAAAGTTCATTTAATTTTTATCATTATTATTATTCTACACATTTTTATTGCACGTGATTGCCTTGGCTTGTTTGATTGTTAATAATGTATTATATTATTATTATTTATTATTGTATTTTTATACGTATGTTTGTAACGAATCGCCTCAAAAACTACTGGACCGATTTCAAAAATTCTTTCACCATTTGAATGCTACATTATCACTGATCAATATAGGCTATATAAATTACAAAAAAAAGACTTTTACTGAAACTACCATAATATAACATTGTTGCCAAAAATTGCCATAAAATCATCACTTTTTCTAAAATTAATATATACAGTAATGCCCTGCTTTACGCGAGGGATACGTTCCGGAAAAAATCGCGCGACCATAGAGAAGTTGATGACTACATTATGTTTATACGCACTCTTTCGCGTAATGCGGGGCAATTAAGCGCGAAATTTGAATAGTGAAACCGCGCATAACGGGGTCGCGTAAAGTGGTGTATTACTGTGGGCTTATCACGAATTTTAGTCTGGCTTTCGAACCGAGTTCGCTTCAAGCGATTTGTATGGAAATTTGAGCAGCGCCACCGCGTGCGGATTTGGAACTACAATATTTTAGATACTTTTTGTTAATTTTCGAACGTCTCGATCTTTCCTTCATTTGATAGATTGCTGGTGCTCGTTAGTCGTTAGTAAAAGTTCATGATCCCGATTGCTAACGGATCCGTTTTAATTGTGACAGCTCGATTCGAAAGCCAGACTAAATTCGTGATAAGCCCACTGTATATCAGTCATATATAAAGGAAAAACAGTCATACCTTCTTTAAATTATTAAAAAACGACATCTCTCACAAGTGGGCGGCTCCAACGGCCGCTTCGAGCTCAGCGTTCCAGTCTACAGTTGTATGTCGAGTACTGCCAGTTCCATGCGCTGCCAACCGACTGCGGACACATCGTATATGGTGGCGAACACTTTGGATTCTGGAACAAACAACCATCATAGTATAACTCTTCATTGCACAGGATTCATATGTCAGGCTCATTGATTGGAGAGTTTCTTGTGCCATTATAGTCTGACGATGAGCAAGCGCACGCCTTTAGTGCCTATGCCAGCGGTTCTCAAACTTTTTTGGCGAAGGAAAAAGCCTTAATGTAATTATAAAAAACTGATTTATATGTATTTATGAATAATCATATTTCAATGTAATATTTAGATGCAACCTTATAATCTCCTTTTGGTAGGTATTTTTTGCAGTATTTTAGCCCTAGGTTTCCGCGGAACACCACTTTGGGAATGGCTTGCTTATGCTAATAAACGATTTTCATTTCATACGAAATTGGCGAGCTTAACCTTTAGCTACTGAGGTGGATTTAATTCCACGTAAACACTGACGTGGGGGCCTCAGAGACCCGTATATATATATGTGCTTGTATTTAAAATTTTTAGGGTTTAGTGTTTAATAATTAGTTTCAGTGGATGTATTTAAATAAAATATTATTTTTTTTACAATTTGTTTGTATGTAATTAACTATCAATTCAAAGTTTAAAAAACACTTTTCACATGAGATCATAAATCAGCAAGAATAAATAAAAATATTTTAAAAAAATTAACTAATTAGAGTAATTCAAAAATTTTATTTTCTTTAAACCTGAGAGGCCCCCACGTCATTGGCATCATGTACCAGCTAATCTTAGTCGGTTGAGTAGTTGTCGCGTGAAAACGTAACAAACAAACTCACATTCACATTTATAATATTAAGTAGGGACTATTTAAACAGACGAGTTGAATCAAAAACCGAAATACCTATCTAACACACATCCTTTGCAATTACTCAGTGGGTGATGTCACCAACTCGCGTGTGTCAACCAATTAAACTCCTTATCAGTTATAAAGCGAAAATACAAATTAAAAATTACGCAGCATCCCCACTATACCTGCCCGTTCAATTTGCGCTATTATAATTTAAACCAGTGTTTCCCAATTCGAAAAAGGACTCTACATGAGTTTAACCCTTTCGCTCCGGGCCATTTAAATGCAATGCTAGATTTCGGTGCCAAATTTAACGAAAAGAGCAAACACTTAACATTCAATCAATAATGTACAATAAATAAAACACACATAAAATTGTTCAAAATCATACTTATTAACGGAATAACGGAAATAGTATATTTTTAACGAAAGAAATTATAAACCAGCGGTTCTCAAACTTTTTTGGCGAAGAAAAAAGCCTTAAAATAATTATAAAAAACTGATTTATATGTATTTATGAATAATCATATTGCAATGTAATATTACGTAATATTTAGATGTAACCTTATAATCTCCCTTTGGTAGGTATTTTTGCAGTATTTTAGCCCTAGGGCTCCGCGGAACACACTTTGGGAATGGCTGTTATTATAAACTATAAGTATAGTACTGTAGTTACAAAAATTCATTTAAAATGACTTCGTCGACCACTTCCATAGACCACCAATATGGTCCACTTTTTTCTTCATATCTGTTTTGCAAACCATAAACAAATATCTGGTTAATACATTAATCTATGAATATTACCTTAAAAAATGCATTAAAAACATTTCGCTACTATTTGACACAATGTCCTACATTCATTGAGACGACCTGACGCGTTCAAATAATAATAAAAAAACTCGTTTTCTTTATCAACACTCTCTCTATAATGATAACTTAGTTATTCAGTTTCCCGAACGAGGGCGCTGCCGTCGTCATAGACACTAGAGTTTCGTATGTGGGAAAAGCGTAAATTTAAAAAAGGCATAGTTTAGGGCAGCGATTCCCAAACTCGTGGCTAAAAATCCTAAGGAAAACCAAAGGTTTGAGAACCACTGGTTTAGAGTATTCGACTGTTATTTTTGAGACTATGGAAAAAATTAATTACGTATTCACTACTATTAGAGTAGTATTGATGTAGTATTCGATTTATTACAAAATTTATCGTATTCAATTTACGATCAGCCATAACTCTATAGTAAGTAATCAATGTCTATTATTCGAAGCTATTTTGTCTATTATATCAAGTTTGACAGATGACTGCCCTATATACAGTATATACACTCTATATAAAAACACGGTAGCGTTATTGGGAGTTGTCGTTAAATGGAGAGAAAAAATCGATTTCTTTTTACTATTATAACATATGTATTTACTAATAAAGTATAAAAGAACATACACAGCTGCAGTTCTTATTAATTTTAGCAACTTACAAAGTACCGTTTATTGCTTAATTATTTCGTTATTTAGAGTGAGTGTGATGTTATATATGAATAACAAAGCAAACCTAACAAGGTCAAATAATTTCGATGTTGAGTTTGTCGTTAAATCGAGTGACGTTAAATAGAGTCAAAATGTTTATTTTATCCTGATACCAACAGCAAAGGTCTAAAACTAACATCTACCCGCCTCTACTACTAAACACGAGACTACCCTCAATAATCTTATCGAGTATCACGTAACGGCCCAATAAACACTATAATCTGCACTGATATTTATTGGAGGCATTCTTTAGTGATTCGTAATATTTTATTATTAAAAACAATTCTAATATATTCACTATACAGGGCGATACAAGGGAACATTCAGAGCCCAGAATGTATTAATGGACTATATTAACATTTAACTTCAGAATTATCAAAACAAAAACAGACAATTAGGGCAAGCTCTACTGGCAATACTTAATATCACATTTGCAGCTCAAAATACAGTAGTAAATTAGTGGAACAACTTGCCACATGTTGACAATGCTACATCATTGCTACAAAATAGGCAAAAGTGATAATGAAAACACCAATGCTTGACACAGGCATAACAGCAATGCGCTACTTTCCTATTATAAAATAATAATAACAATAACTGTATTACTCTATATCTATATAGAGCTGCTAGAATATATATATTTATAATTTAACCTAGCATAAGACCACACTCCGCTTTATATCAAGCTAGAGTACAGTCCACAAGTACATATAACTCGCATATTTTACAAATCCCTCAACGCCTAGACCATGGGTCGGCAACCTGTCTGTCATACATTTACATTAGTCCAGGGAGGGCGCATTAAAAATCGATCGGGGAGCGCCGCGTTGCCTACCCCTGGCCTAGACTTTGGCCGTTCTAGATATAGGCTCTAACAATTTCTAGACTTGTATAAATTGACCTTAAACCACTCGATTAAATCAGCACACTTACTCCGCTTTGTTGTCCATATATATGAATGAATGAATGGATGAAAATAGTTAATTAGCATAGGCACTAAAGACGTGCACTTGCTCATCATTAGACTCTACAATAGCTTCGGAAAGGCTACGACGAGAAGAAAACCACAAGAAGCTTGTTAATCATAGACAATTGTTACCACAGACAGGTGTCCGCGTGCAACAGTCGACTCCACTATGCTGGCTTGAGGAGACGAATGTGCTCTGACCAAGTCGACAGGGCACACTCCTCTCGTTATCCCGGCTTCTTCCAAGCTGATCCCGAAACGCGACTAGGTCACTTCACAGATGTTCCGCTTTAAATATAATTGGCACATTGAAAACATAACAAACATTATACATATTAAAGTTACATGTTATCTTAGTTTAAGATGTATGGCACAAGATAACAGATAAAAGACACTCGAGATTACGAACACTTAAGCCTCTCCCTGTCTCGTCATTTATTTATGACTTTATCTCATGTCCTGTGTTTCAATCCATCTATGTGATCTCCATCACTAGATTCCTATTAACATAGTAGACCCGCAGTTGATAACCGAGTAACTTCTATAAAAGGCACAGAAACAAATGAATTTTTATGAGTAAACAAATGAAGTTATTTAAACAAAAGACAAACGAAAATTACTAAAATATTAGTTCCGGCTAACTATGATACTTTTATTTCAGTAACTGGGGTACCCAGTAGGACAGGTTTCCGAACCTAGTACAGGGGCCCTTGCTATTTTATGTACAAAAAATTATCTATCAATAAACTAAATTATTTATTTATTTTTTATAATAAGAACGGCCAATATGTTTAACTTCTCGGAGATCCGAAGACTCCACAATGATTATAGCTCTCGGACTTACAATAGCAAAGCCTGGCTACAGACATTCATGAGACCCATGGGCGTAGCCACGGAGGGGCTGTGACCTGTAAGGTACCTAATCAAACCTCAAAAACTGAATTATCTAGGTACTAACTACAATACTTAATATCCGTAAGAAAGTTCACACTTGACAGTCATCAGTCAACACAAAAAAAAATTTACCGAGGTAAGACCGCGGGTATAGTTTTCTAGTTACATATTATTTTAGACTGCTGCCCCACCCTGAGCCCATGGCTGGCTACGCCCATGATGAGACCCTTATATAGCTATTTAATGTCAGTACTCTAAAGTTGACTTTAAAAGATCATTTCAATATATAGAGATAAGACATAGAAGTCTACACAGAAAGCTGTATATGTACTAATTTGAACATAATTTTAAATATATATGACTATCTTGATGATTGTGTGTATGTTGGTGTGCTTATATACTTGGGTACTAGCTTTATTTGCATTCATTGTATTGAGTAAAGATGCTTAATTAAAGCCAAGCAAGAATGTACCTGCTAATACTAACATTATATTGAACAGGTTATGATTGATGAGTTACTTGTGCTTACTTTCTGAAATCTGTAGTTTGCCTGAAGGGCCTATGTGAAATAAATATAGTTGATATATACATATATAAAAATATTAAACAAATTATAGTGTAGAAAAAGATTAAGAAATACAATAATAATAATAATACATTTGGTTCTATAATCTTGTATTGCAAAAATATTATAAATAAAACTGCTGATTGGCTATTTCGAGTCGTCTATGGAGCCATTAGTCATAGAATTAATTAGACCAAATAGATACTCGTGTCGCTAAATTGATTTAAAAAGTAATTAAATAAATACATTACCTTAATTTCCCATAAATTAATATCGTAGATTAATTTTAAGCACACAATATGGCACTAATTTTCTAATATATATCACAAAGTTAATAAAACCTCATTGAAAATGTTTTGGAGTCGCCGCGGTCACAGGCTAATTGAATTAAGAAGTAAACTCGTTAAATAAATATTTGTATGGTCGAAACGACACTGCCGCGACCGCGTAAGGAATGAGGAACTAATATGAAAAGTGAAGATTTGTGCCGGCCTCGCCTAAACTGTCTTCAAGTGTTACAAAAAAACCTGTTCCAAAGATTTACCTCACCTACTGATCTGATCACTATAATATATCCGGAGAACAAACATTCCGCGTTTCCGTACTTAATAACTACAGGCGTCTAGATCGATGTTAAGTTAAACTTAACATTTGATAAACTTAGCAAATATTTCGCGAATTACACTTTATTATATAGTGAAAGGGCATACCTCAGCAAAAAGTTACAAATGACGAATGGAATGCGATGCTCTTAGTTGAAAAAATACACACTACACTATATGTTTTATAAAATAAATCACAATTTGTTCATTTCACTAATAAAAATTCACAATCACAAAATTATAATAATACAGTCTGGTATGCGGCGGATATGCGCTAATTCAGAAAACGAGACGCCATATTGATTTCGTCAACTAACCTAACGGCAATAGACAAAAATATGCCAAATTTTGTTGCCATGTCGATTGACAAATATAAACTTTCAACCACATGAATGAATTTCAAATAATTAATCATAACATTAATCATAACATATAACAAAATAACACTGTAACGTTGAAATTTAAAATATATTTTATCTATAAATCATAATTTGTTGATAATAACATACAACTGTAGAAACAAAACTAAAAGATTTACATTTTGAAATTTTTGTACTAGTTAATGCCTTATAAATTAATATTACGTACTTTTTGAATGGCAAATACAAATTATTAATAATATTAATTCTTAATTATATAAGATTAAAACCTTCAAAAAAACAATAATAAACAATCCAAATTGAAAAATACATTATTAATTATAGCAACATTACACTTTATCTGTCAAGTGAAGTTGCAGCCAGCCTCTTGCAGCTGGTTTAGTTCTTGTTTTTATTGATATTTGTCATCAAAATGGCAATTCGCAAAGGCATGTTTATGATTTAACACTTAGAGATAAATAAAGAAATGTCTAGCCGACGTTCTCTTCTGGGTCCGTCGCTGGAGCCCCTGCCATCGTCTGCGGATCCCATGAGAGAGTTATTCGAGGCATGCAAAACTGGTGATTCTGCGAGGGTGAAGAAGCTTATTAACCCGCAAACGGTGAACGCGAGGGACACAGCTGGACGTAAATCGACACCATTACATTTCGCCGCAGGTATCGTTTTCATATTATTTATTTATTTTCATGTTTAAAACTATTAATCTAGGTGAAAGGCCAGAATTTGTGTAAAGTTGCATAATGTAGTTCCGCTCGTTGATTTTTTGGTTTGTTTCATTCATAATAATGGAAATTGTTTTATTAAACACGGTAACGTTTAAAAATTCATTTTAACGATGCATTAATTATCTTTTAATATGATTTAAAATACGTAATTTTTATCGTAACAAGTTGCGTTAAGGGAAATAATATATATATTTTTAAATTTATTTACATTTAGCAATTGAGTTCTAATAGAGCGCTTTTACTTGTTAAAATAAATACAAATGAAATAACTTATTACAATGAATTTGATTTAGCTGCTGTATACTGGCATTGTCCACTTACATACTAATGTCATAATAATATATAATAAATCTACTATGATGTAGAAGAATAGCTGCTGTATATGGGCATTGTCATGATGATTTATAATTTACCTTAGTTACATTATTCCATTCGATTACTTTTTGCTACGTAATGTGGTTAAAGACGTTGGGATACGGGACAATTTTGAGTCCCGAAGTTTTTACAGGGACATCGGAACGGAGAACTGTAAAAAGGGACGGTCTCGTTTAAAACGGGACGTATGGTCACTTTAATCATACACCTTGGATATTTAAAAGAAGTAAGATTATATTTTTTGTAACCTTATACCAGGATATGGCCGTCGGGAGGTAGTAGAAATCCTAATACAAGCCGGAGCAGCATTACAAGCCCGAGATGATGGAGGTCTGCAGCCGCTCCACAATGCTTGCTCCTTCGGTCATGCTGATGTTGTACGAGTGTTGCTGACAGCGGGGGCTGCTCCGGCGGCTCGGGACAATTGGGGTTACACGCCATTGCATGAGTCTGCTGCTAAGGGGAAGGTTGATGTTTGCATAGGTGAGTTTTGTTGTATTTAACACGTTAATCGCCACGATAATATCAGAAAAGTTTTCACATGGGCCATGGTAACTTTATTAGATAATTTAGTTAAAAATGTATTTTTTCAACTGAAACATTATACCATTATATAACTATGTTTATTTCATTTTATTGTTTGCAGTAAGCCAAGAAATTTTCAGGTTTTGTTCCTGATAGGCCAAGCTTTCGAAACATAATGCAAATGTATCGTTTGTGTCGGACATCTGTGATTGACGAGGCCTTCTACCAAATCGCGTACGTCAGACATATATGTCTGACATGGCTCATGTAGAACTTCTTAGTGTCAGACACATATGACTGACATGGCGATTAACGTGTCAAATCCTAAATAACAAAGGAAAATAAATGGGTTTAATTGGAAGGTTTCTTGTAGTCTTTTTCTCATCATACGCCTTTCCAAAGCCATGGTTGAATCTAACAATGAACAAGTGCACCCCTATAGTGTGTATTTTCATTTCATATTGTAATATAAAAAGATTGGTAATTCCGCTGGTTACCACTAGATGGCGCTAGTAAATCCCATATCTCACATACTTAACATAGAATACAAAGTGAACTGTAAAAAGTCTAAAATTTCTCACTTCTGCTATTATCCTTAGATACAACACATTAGATGTGGGAAGTGAAGGATGCAAGAACAAATAGAAGCAGAATTATTATAAAAGAACTCTATATTTCCAGCTCTTCTCCAGCACGGTGCAGACCCAAACATTAGGAACACAGAAGGAAAGACACCATTAGATTTAGCTGATACGTCAACACGGCCCGTACTTACTGGTAAGATGAATGCTTATTTTATATATAAGTATATTTCATGCAAAATATTACTATTTTATTTTGAATACTATCATGTGTTTCTCATTGTAAATAATTATTACTGCTTATAATGGAATAAAATGCACCTAAATATGATCATAGATCAAACTATACAAATAGCTCACTGGGGCGTCCACACATATATTTTAGAGATGTGCCGATTTTTTTCCGGTAGTAATAATAATTGTCCATCTATTAAAAATCTGTTTTTGAAACAAGATTTAACGAAGAATATGATGGTAATACTTAAAACTCAATATGAGGTGGGGGCAATTGTCAAAAATCAATTTAAAAATTCAATCGTTAATAACAATCTTACATTGTTAATAAATTTTTTTAAAACATATTTTATTCTTAATAAATGTCATCAATATCTTTTCTTTAAAATGATACACATACATTTTATTGTATCACAAATAGAAGCCGGATAGTCGGCGTTGTGAATTTCGCCGAAATAGTGGCCGGATAGTCCTCAAGCCCAAAATCATCAAAATAGTCGGAACTTTCTAATCCTGGTACATCATACGGTACTAAAATATTGTGTCACTCATTAAAATACAGACAGGTGATTAAAAATACGGGCTCTTTTTTCAATATAAACACCAATGCTTGATAAAAGCATATCAGTTGATTAAACTAATGTTTGAGCTTGACTTACTAGAAGGATTATTTTGACTAAATTTAATGTTATATAGGTAGCTATATATATTATTATATTATAAACATACATATACTATATATTGTAACTACAGTGCAATACGATTTATGAATTGTTATTTACTTTTTTTCTGAATTAAAATTCAGTTTTTTTTAAATTACTATTTTATGTACAGCCTATGATTGACGAGTTTCTTGTGCTCTTTTTTTAGCCATTGTAGAGTCTAACCATGAGCAAAGCGCACGCCTTTAGTGCCTATGCTAATAAACGATTTTCATTTCATTTCAGCTTACCTATTATATAATAATAATAATAATACTTGAGAATCGTATTCGATTATATTATCACAGCATCATTGCTTGGTATTTATTGATACTTTGACAGGTGAATACTGCGCATCTGATGTGTTGGAAGCAGCACGTTCAGGTGCAGATGACAGACTCGCCTCGCTTCTGACTCCGCTCAATGTCAACGTCCACGCTTGTGATGGCCGGCGGTCCACTCCGCTGCATCTGGCAGCTGGGTATAACCGCGCGAGAGCTGTCAGACTGTTACTGCAACGTGGGGCTGATGTGCATGCCAAGGATAAGGGGTGAGTGGAATAGGCATGTGGACAGTATTGAAATAATGATTTTATGCAGAATAATATGTGTGTTCTTTTGTACCAGCAGTTGAAGGTGATAAATAAATAAAGACAAGGTTCTCGTGTGAGGTCGTGACGTTCATTGAACTTGTTTATTTTGATTCAGCTTATATACTAAAATAATACAAAGGCGAACACTATTACATTTAACTGCTACTGTCATTGTTCTAACGTTACATTAATTATTATACATTGTTGTTATTATCGAAGGTGTTATGATGTCGGCATCCATTAACGTAGGATTTATTAGTTTCAAACTAATGATCTTAAATCTAATATTACGTCTGTTGGCATAACATAACTCAGGATAAAATGTTAAAAGTATTGCAATGAATTACTCAATATTATAAATTAAATAAATTGAGATTATTAAGATTTTCAATAAAATAAAAGTATAAAATACTGCAGTCGGCCATGTTTATTGAAACACCAATCAGAGCGAGTGACGTCACATGACAGCTATGAGCGTTTTCCCGCGTAATTTAAAACCGATGTTAAAAACGCAATATTTAAGTAATATACTTAGTTTATTACTGAAATATTGTGTTTTTCGGTAATATTAGACGCGTGCCTGCATTATAGAAGGCAATTTCACAATCTGTCCATATGCCTATTGTTTTTGGTACAATGAGGTTTTTTACAACTACCCACCTCCTATATATTATTACTGAGTATCCAATATGGTGTATATTCAAACTAATAGAACCTCTTGTACTATGAGCATCAGGACAACACAAACATAGAACACTCAGCCTCAGGACTAAATCGTATTCTTAGCTGGAACATAATTATTAAAATATTGCTCGGTTCTTTTAACATGGTAGGGTGTAGAAAATTACAATTTTATAAAGCGATTTAAAGTTGTCATTGTTCATAGTTTGTTTGTGTAGATTCTTCACTGTTGTATTGAGTATCTCAGAAAGCATTGAGTTAATTTTTTTTATTAGTTTTTAGTAATTGGGCTCCAATAGAGCGCTTTTACTCGTCAATACATATACAAATATAAATGAAATAAATGTATTAATTTAATAATTATCAATTTGATTTAGCTGCTGTATACTGGCATTGTCCACTTACATACTAATGTCATAATAATACCTACTAATATTATAAATGTGAGTTTGTTTGTTTCGTTTTCACGCAACAACTACTTAACCGATCATCATGAAACTTTGTACACATATTTTTGGAGGTATTACAAGTAACATAGGATGCTTTTGGAATTTTTCTATATTTATTTTTATTTTCATCTGTCATTTTTATATATTTTTATCTCTGATACTTATTTAATGGCTTAAATGCGAGCGAAGCCGTGGGTAAAAGCTAGCAATAATATATAATAAATCTACTATGACGTAGAAGACTAGCTGCTGTATACTGGCTTTGTCCACTTACATACTAATGTCATAATAATATATAATAAATCTACTATGACGTAGAAGACTAGCTGCACTAGGGGCATTGGTGTCCTATTATATACCTGTAATTTTGTAATTTCAGCGGTCTAGTACCTCTTCACAACGCGTGTTCCTACGGACATTATGAAGTGACTGAATTATTGGTGAGAGCCGGCGCTGATGTCAACGCGACTGATCTGTGGGCTTTCACCCCACTACATGAGGCTGCGAGTAAAGCTAGGATAGAAGTGAGTTGGTGAAGAGAGTGATTATTACCCCAGGGTTGTACCATCACTTTTGAGTGAAGTGGCTTGCGTTTTGGGATTAGCTCAATATGGATGGATCATATTTACATCCTCATGGACCACACTTTAGCTTAACATCAGGTGAACTGTGGTCATATGAGGAAAAACTACTAGACTGTTTTGGGTTTTATAAGTCAATCGGTCTAGTTTTGTAGTCAAGGTCGTAATATGTATTAAAGCCCATATTCTAATTACACTCAAGCATAGATTCACTGAGTAGAGTTCAAAACTTCAAATGTCACTAAGACGTATGAAACAAATAGACCAATCACAGGCTTGAATTTGTTGACGTGATGTCTGACCAATGATAATAATCCATTGCAACTGTCTACTGTCACCTAGCTGTCATTACGTTCCGTTACACGCATTTATAAGAAATCGTTTCAATTGTTACTTATTAGAATATAAATAACTGAAAGAAAAATGTAATTAATATTTAAACTGGATATTTGGTATATATATGCAACATATTACTATTTTATTTTAATTACTGTCTAATGGTCGGCGTATTTAAAGATTTATTATTTATTAGTAAATAATTATTACTTCATAAAATGGAATAAAATGCGTTTAAGTAATGATCAGCTGATTATAGTTCCAACTACCCTCATGCGTTATTTACTACCTACCCTATACCGTCATATCTATGTCTCTCAATTTTATTCATAACAATTTACAGGTGTGTTCATTATTATTAAGCGAAGGTGCGGACCCGACGTTGTTGAATTGTCATGGGAAATCCGCCCTTGATGTGGCGCCGACGAGGGAGTTACAAGAAAAATTGGCTTGTACGTATTTCTGTTATCAATCTGATCTAGTACAATCTAGGTGGTCATGGTTAGCGCTATCTACGTGTATTGTTATTTGATGACGTCAGCAATTTGATTTATGCGGTTGAAATGTCTTTATTGCATGTCACAATTATAATAATTAAGATGTCAATACAATTCAGTGTCAATGTGACACCCGGTCAGGGCACTGCAATATAATTATACAGTAGGCAGTATTAAAAAAAAATCATCATTTTAGTGGGAAAAAATGTTAAAAGTATAAAACACTGCAATCGGTCATGTTTATTGAAACACCAATCAGAGCGAGTGACGTCACATGACAGCTATGAGCGTTTTCCCGCGTAATTTAAAAACAATATTTAAGTAATATAGTTAGTTTATTACTTAAATATTGTGTTTTTGGGTAATATTAGACGCCTGCATTATAGAAGGCAATTTTAAAATCTGTCCACAGGTCTATTATTGAAGTACTCGTCAACTGAATAAAAACATTTTAATTCTAGATATGTTTTAAATCCCTCTTGACACAATATTATTGTTTACTGTGGACTTCACCATATGCAATTTACTGGATTCTACCGCCAAAAACTTATTTGGCTGCAAGTTTTTGGGTCTCGAGTATTCATAAAACAAGTGAATGTGCTTCTTAACAAAAATATATATAGACACCAGCGTTAATGTTCTATATTCAAAAATTATGTTTCAGTTGAATACAAAGGTCATAGCTTATTAGAGGCGTGCCGATTGGCCGAACCGGCTCGTGTCAAAAAACAATTGTCTTCCAGTCATCAGGTGAGAGAGTTATGCTGGAATTAACCCATTACCTCCCAACTGTCGAAAACATTGGAATTTTTTGGTGAATTCTTTAAATTAAGCTCATAATACGTTAAGAAAAAATAATATGACAAAAAAAAATTTAAAAAAATCTTTAACGCTGAGTCAGCCTGTCCTATAAAGTATGACAATGGGGAAATTATATATATTTGGTAGAAGTCTAAGAATCAGTTTTATGTACTTTGAAGTTGGTTACTGTTTTCTTTTTACGGTATATAAAATCGGAACATAATGCTTTTTTTGAGGGAACAAAAATGATCAATTTGAAAAAATTACATTAAAATTACGTAAATAAATTTCTTAGCGGAAAAAAATTATTTCATCCGAAATATAGTATAAAAATACGAATTTCATCAGAAACAATAAAAAATAAAACTCTTAATAGGTTAAAAAAAATTGAATATAGTGTCTTAAAAATAGGACAGTGGGAAGTAATGGGTCAATATAGTCTATGAACCAGCAGAGACACGTGCTAATATGCTAATCGTCTCGTTTTCAGAATCCTTCCGTTAGTAATAGTAATTCTTCAGCAATATCACTGCCGGACTCGAGTCTAGAGTCGTTGGTGAACTTCCAGCACGTGTCGACCGGTGATAGGCCTCTACACTGTGCCGCTGCTAGTGTTTATCCTAAAAGAAAACAGGTATGCCTGACAAACATTGCTGTTTTGTATAGATCATCCATTCTCAAAGTGGTGTTCCGCGGAACCATAGGGCTAAAATACTGCAAAAAATACCTACCAAAGGGAGACTATAAGGTTACATCTAAATATTCCAACTAAATATTACGTAATATTACATTGCAATATGATTATTCATAAATACATATAAATCAGTTTTTTATAATATATTATATTAAGGCTTTTTCCTTCGCCAAAAAAGTTTGAGAACCACTGGTATAGATAGTACATTGAGTGACCGGTAGATGGCGCTAACAAGTTCTGTATCACACACCATAACACATATCTCATTCGTTATATCCTTGATGAGTTGAGCTACCACAGCAGCAGTCGTCTCCACTGTGCCAGCTTGGTTGCATTGATAAACACTTATAGGTACAACTAGGGCTTCCAATCCCGCAATTTATATAAGGCGAATTAAACAACAAAATAATTAATCAACATAACTCCCTATTTATTTTTACTATTCGCATGAGATCAATCAATCAAATTACACTGTCTATTTATCACAGGATACAGAAACAATACCGAAAAAAAAAAACAACAATCTATCAACTACAAAATATATATATAATTTAAAAAAAACTGAATGTTGACAGAAGTGTTTATGACGTTAATTATGACGCGAGAGGTCTTTCCAATCCCGCAAATAACGCAAATAGGGATTGGAAGCCTACCTAGGGCCTAACACATATTTGTTAATGTTATTATGAGATACAGCACTCACTAACGCCATCTACCGGCGACTGGTGCAATTACAACAGACTAATTTAACGCAGGTGATAGAGATGTTAATAAAGAAGGGCGCGAGTGTGAACGAGAAGAACAAGGATGGCCAGACTCCGCTGCATGTGGCCACGGAGCACTCCCACTTGGATGCGATGGATGTGCTCTTGAGACACGGTGCGTATAGCTTAGTGGCTACTGTATTAACTATAACGAACAACATCTTTATTACAGCTGGTGACATTTATGAGACCCCCCCCCCCCCCCCTTCTCCCTTCTCCTCTACCTGCTGTGACGTCACGTATTTTGCAATGTTACATCTAGAAAATATTAAAATAACAAAACATTAACACAATAAAAAAAATATGATATTTTAGAGATACTTAAGTGTAATAATATTGTAGATTAAAATGGATTAAAAATATAATAATTATCACAATGCATTGTGGCAATAAAAAGACAGGAAGAAACAAGAAAGATGACACTGGCAGACTAAACGTCAAATCCTCAAATCTTCTTAAATAAGTATTTTCGGCCGCCACAATATTATATAATATATCCTCCCACAGACACACACACAAATAAATTCATTGCCTATAATCAAGAGAAAGTTTGCACTAATGAAATAATGGGTTTTGGCTTTCGGCATTTAAGTTTGTCTATACTGTTATTTCTCATGTTATATATTCAGGAGCAAAGGTCAACGCATGCGATGCCAGAGGCGAGAGCGCACTGTCGTTGGCTGCGAGGAGAGACTCGGCCGGTGCATGCAGACTTCTGCTCGCATGCGGGGCTGAAGCTGATCATCATTACTCCCACAATGATATAGGTGAGCTGCTGCTTTTACATTAGCTATGTAATCAAGATCAATTTTTCTATTTCTAATCCGTCATCCGTAGGTTCCAATTGGAACACTTGGACTTGTCAAAATATATCAGTGGGCTTATCACGAATTTTAGTCTGGCTTTCGGACCGAGTTCGCTTCAAGCGATTTGTATGGAAATTTGAGCAGCGCCACCACCACGTGCGGATTTGGAGCTACAATATTTTAGCTACTTTTTGTTAATTTTCGAACGTCTCGATCTTTCGTTCATTTGATAGATTGCTGGTGCTCGTTAGTCGTTAGTAAAAATTCATGATCCCGATTGCTAACGGATCCGTTTTACTTGTGACAGTTCGATTCGAAAGCCAGACTAAATTCGTGATAAGCTCACTGTATGTATCAATACAACAATATGCAGCAACGACGATGGCGTCCTCTACTCACTCCAACAACAAATATTAACTACTAGATACAATCAGGTTTCACAGACTGTCATTTGCAGCTTCATTCATAGTGTAAAAAGCTTTGTCAATTAACATTTGTTTTATACGAGTTTTAAATTGTACCAATACAATGTATAAACGGATACAGTTTTTCAGTAGGTAATGAAATTAAAATAAAGGAAATTATTTTGCTTATAATTCCCGCTACAATTAGGTCGATTATGGAAAATAACCTCTACCAACATGCATTAACTTGTCTCGACGCGTTTCGCCACTTCACGTGACATCATCAGGATACGTGTGGTCGCTTCGGCTTCGTCTCGACGACTTAGTTTATTAGTATAGACACTTAAGGCGTGCGCTTGCTCATCGTCAATCATAGGTATATAAGCGATAAAAAGAGAAACGATCCCTCTCACAGCAGCATTTCACACATGCCTCAACTTCGAAGAAGCTATAAGAATATAGTTATCCCTTTCTAATGATTGTTTCTTTCAGTCCAAAGTCCAATCTTCATCTTTATAAATTTAATACAGATGCGTGTACTAACGCAGCGGCTCTCCGGCTTCTGGAAGCAGCCAGGACTGGTGATGTGGAGACTGCGCGTTCTATCTTGGACGCGAGACCGAGGCTGGTCAATTGTCGTGATGTCGACGGAAGACATTCCACTCCGTTGCATTTTGCTGCCGGGTAAGTCAATATGTGGACACCATACGAAATCGCATACAGTAATGCCCCGCTTTACGCGAGGGATACGTTCCAGAAAAAATCGCGTTAATTGAAATTCCCGCGACCATAGGGAAGTTGATGATTACATTATGTTTATACGCGCTCTTTCGCGTAATGCGGGGCAATTGAGCGCGAAATTTGAATAGTGAAACCGCGCATAACGGGGTCGCGTAAAGCGGGGTATTACTGTAGTTTGTTTGTGTATATTGAGTATCTCAGAATTCATTGAGATAATGTTAGTAGACTTCCTTCACTGGACTTGGTGATATATTTTTTCCTTTGCATAGCTATTATTAACTATTCACATGGTAGGATATACAACATTGCAATTTTACAAAGCGATTTAAAGTTGTCATTGTGCATAGTTTGTTTGTGTACATGGAGTGTCTTAGAAATCATTAAGAAAAATATTAGTTCCAACTACCTTCACAATACTCGGTGATATATTTATTTATTTATTCAGCCTACCTACAAAATTACATTATGACTACATGTTATAAAAAGGACTACTATTATATAAACTAAATAGTAGATTTATTATATGTTATTATGATATTAGTATGTAAGTGGACAATGCCAGTATACAGCAGCTAAATCAGATTGATAATTATTAAATTAATGAATTTATTTCATTTATATTTGTATTTGCATTGATGAGTAAAAGCGCTCTATTGGAGCCCAATTACTAAAACTAAATAAATAAATTATAGGATAGGACGGCATGCTAGAAATGATAAAGGGATAGATACTACACTTGTAATAAAATATATTTTTTCATTTGCATGTAAATTATAATTCTTCTTCTTTTTCTTCTAGCTATAACAGATTTCCTCTGGCAGAACTTTTGTTACAGCGCGGAGCTGATGTCCATGCTAAGGATAAAGGGTGAGTTGCTTTTCTTCTTCTTCTTCTTATTCTTTACACAGTGGGGTCGGTATACTGCAGTTGGTGAGATATATATATATATATAGCTGTTGCCCGCGGCTTCGCTCCCGTTAAGAAGTATTATTATTAATTATGTATAGTTTTTGCGGCTTTATTTTTGTTTAGCGTGTGTAAAAACGTCTTCATCACAGTAACTCCAATCTTTAATTTCAGTTCAATCAGTCGAAAATCTAATAAGATTTATACAAACTTTCATCCCCTATTTTATCCCCTTAGGCGTGGAATTGATCAAAATCCTTTCTTAGCGGATGCCTACGTCATAACATCTACCTGCATGCCAAATTTCAGCCCGATCCGTCCAGTGGTTTGGGCTGTGCGTTGATAGATCACTAAGTCAGTCAGTCAGTCACCTTTGAGTTGAGATATATATAGATGATTGACAAGTGTTTGTGACCTTCTTCTCAGAGCAAGTGCACTCCTTTAGTGCCTGTACTAATATACTGTGGTGGTCGATTCTACAAGCCGAAAATACTCATTTAAGAAGATTTGAGGTTTTGATGTTTAGTCTGTCAGTGTCATGTTTCTTGTTTCTTCTGGTCTTTCTATTGCCACAATGCGTTGTGATAATTATATTTTATAGCATCTTTAATCCGCAATATCACATCACATCAATTTCTCTAAAAATGAAATTTGATTTCAATACTTGTTGTTGTTTTTCCATTTTATGGCAAAGGGATCGATCCTATACAGCTTTGTGTTATGTTTTCTCCGTTCATTAGTAAACATTAGAATGGAACAGTAGTGTTGCCAGTGCAAAGACAGATGAGTGATGTTATTTTCAGTGGTCTCGTGCCTCTCCACAATGCTTGCTCGTATGGGCACTACGAAGTGAGCGAGCTGCTGGTGTCGGCCGGAGCAGGTGTCAATGCAGCTGACCTGTGGAAGTTCTCACCTCTGCACGAAGCAGCCGCTAAGGGGAAACATGATATCGTCAGGTTGTTACTTAAGGTAAAGGAATATCTCTATCTTGTATGAAGACTCTGATAGTATTTTGGAGGGAAAAATTAATTTAGATGCGTATATAGGTACAGTTATATGTATATTGAATGAATGAATGGTTTTTTTTTTCAATTTGTTAATGTATGGACTAATTGTATATAACTGGATGTGTGACAAAAAATTGTGTATAAAATATATTTATATTGGTACAATGTCATATAAAATATTGACTGCTTTGCAGCATGGTGCCGACCCGAGTAGAAGAAACCGTGATGGTCTCACACCACTGCAGTTGCGTTTAAGTAATGATCAGCTGTTAGTTAGTTACAACTAACCTCAATCGTGATTCAATTTAAATAAGTCATCTTAACCAATCTGAGTGCAGTATATATGTAGGTTATAGAGGGATATAGAGACACAGAGCAGAAAGCCAGACTAAAATTCGTGATAAGCCCACTGTTCATGAGACCCTGATACCATACTAGACCCTAACAACGAAGTAAAGGTTTATACAATTTATTAATTTTTTATAAAGATATGTAATTCACTTCAACAGTTCATAACTTACCGTTTGTGTAAATGCGTTTGACAATTTAATTCAAATAAAGCCTGTAAACGATATGAAACACCGACGGCTCATAACATAGTACATTTGAACAAAAAATATAAACACAAAACAATAATTATCGCTGACAATTTTCTTTAATCGAATCACGTCCAAAATGAAATGACAGCATGAATGACATAAAAAGTTTCAATTACTGTCAACACTGAAAATAGTTTCAATTTGTTACAAAAAATGTAATAAATTAATTATAAATTATTAAGACCATTAATCGAAATATAAACTATCCTATATCTCAAGTTAGACCAAATTACACATAAAATGCCAACTTTCATCGAAATCGGTTGACTTGGTGAAGAGTTCACTGGGAACATACATATGACACTGGATTTATATATATTAAGATTACAAAAACAAATAATTAAAAAAAAAAGTTTATAGTTGTAATAAGTTATGTTATGTCAACAGACGTAATATTAGATTTAAGATCATTAGTTTGAAACTAATAAATATATACTAATAAATCCTACGTTAATGGATGCCGACATCATAACACCTTCGA